>JAQFZM010000045.1:0-69667 GCA_034695785.1 Galumna obvia
TTTAAAGATTTACTATTTATTAAATTATTAATAATATGATTGATTGTTAAGTTTGAATTGGATTCCCATATAATATAATATAAAATATATTTAGGTATCTTATTTTAATATGGGAATCCCATAGAGAGAAATTTCGGAAAAACTTTCTAGAAACTTTCTCAGTTATTTTTGAATTTCAAGAAATTTCCGAATATTACATGCAAGTCTTAAATATATTTTCAAAAAATCCACAAATGATTAATTTTGTTTTATAACTTCTATAATGTATTTACATGATGATTGCTAATTTATTCACCTGGTACAAGATTAAATAAAATAGCATCATTCAAAATGATTTTGAAATTTAATTTTATTGTTTCCTTGCGTGAATAATTAATAGTTAAACATACAAGATAATCAGTGAAATAACAATCATTGAATTTCGATAAAAATGTCTGTAAAATCAAATAAATGTATAAAAATATTTTATGAATAAATATCTTAAAATTTTTTTAAATTAAAAAATTTTAATCAAAATTTATTCATAAAATATTTGCAAAAAAAACATAAAAAAACTAAAGGTTTTGAAACAAATTATATTTTACTGAAAGGAATTATAAACAAAAGAAAAGTTAATTAATAAAATATAGAAAAAAAAGTAACCCACACAATATTCAAATGATGATAATAAAGCTTAAATGCGCATACTTTAATAACTGTGCTTGCTTATTAAACTTTTGTTTAAACCTTCAATAATATTTGAAATGTTTCAAAATTTATTATCCTTTTATGAGTTCATTTCAAACGAAATTATTTTTCCTTTTAGTTATTTTCAAAAAGAAAATACTTTAAAGTTTAAACTATTTTAAACTTTATTTTCAAATAAGGCTTAAAATAGAAATAACAGAAAATCAATTTATTAAAAACAAAACCAAATTTAACAAGCAAAAAAATGAATTTATTTTTTAGAAGTATCTGATTGACATTCAGAAAAGTTATTTGGATCATCAAGCTCGCGGCCATTTTGACAAGTGACCGAGTAAATTCTATCAGTCATATTATTTTTTTTAATCCAGTAATTTCTGCAAGTACTACAATCAAAATAGCTAGACTTTAAAACGATCCTGTTCATTGGGTGGTCCTTCAAGAAAGGGAGGAACGCATTCTTGTCCAGAGTATTAAACGAGCTTGATGAATAATAATAATAGCTTCGGCCAACATTAATGGTTAAAAGGGTAGGCCTTCCAATATTGACGAAAGCATTGGCTGCAAACGAAGTGGTCTCAAATCGGTTCGACGAGAGGTGTATATAAAGCGGATATTTTGAGGTATCGCTCATTTCAAAGCAAAAGTCCGGTATATAACTGACCTCTTTTCCAGTTATATACAGCTCTTTGAGGTTTGTCAGACCCGTGAATGCCCTTGCGCCAATCTTGGCCAATTTGCTCTCGCTAATCTCCAAACTGAACAAGTTTGTTTGCGATTTAAAAGCATCGGCGGGTATTTCGGTTAACCCGTTGTCAACAATTGTTATGTTTTTAACTCCACTTAATTTATTCAGAGCATGAAATAGTGATTTTCCATTCAGTTTTAAGTTGTCCTTGATAATAATTTGCTCGGTTACTTTTGCTGATTCACTGAACGCATCAGGATGAATTGTTTTTAAATTAGGGTTGGAATAGATAACAATCTTCTCTTTGAATGTTATGTTATGAAAGACATTCTCTTCAATGGTTTTTGTGGGGCTGTTATACAACAGGAAATTATCAAAATCTTTTGGTCCTTCCAGGATATAGTCGTCCAATTGCTCGAACAGTTGAGATTGATAGATAAAATCTGAGCTAGCACATGCTATTATTACTGAGTCATTTGTCATTGTTTTGAAAAGACCAGGAATCACATAATTTGCAGAATTATAGTAATAATAATAAGAGGAATAGGGATAAAGTGTAGTGAATTCTTGCTTATTAAAGCATTTGCATGGCGTTACTAGATAATGATCAGGGCATTCACCACCATAACTTGACCAGAATAGTGTAAATAAAACCAACCCTAAGTGATGTTAATTATTATTTATAAAAATATTTAATATTTCATTATTAAAATGAACTTAAACTTACCTTGTAATATTATTAAGGCCATTTTTGAAGATTTAAATTGTCTTGATAAATATTGTAATTGGTTGCAAGAATATTATCTACAAGAATATACTAAAATCAATGTCAAGAGGCTTTTATAGTAAAGATTTTGATTGAATGATCATGATAAATTATTTGTTCAGGCTGAATCAATTTGAATTAATATATAATCAATTCAAAAGAGTATTTTTTATTGACTCTAATTTGGTAAATGTTCTAGACTGTTTATATAAAGACATTTGGTAATATTCCATTATTTACTAGTTCAGATAACAAGTTTACCATGTTTATTACGAAACTTTTATAAATTGAATAACTTGTTTACATAACAATTAGTGTTTGTCAATCTATTACCAAGATCAATTGAAAAAAATAAAAAATTTATTTGTTTAAACAAATTATCTAACAATTTTATCATGGTAATTTACATTTTCTTAATTTCTTAACTGATCTTGATTAAATTATTTTTATCTAAATAATTCTGCAAAATATTCCATTTTAATCAAACTTGATCAAGCTCATATGAATTTAATTCCTAGCTAAAATCAAAGTTACCATGCTCATCAATATTTAAAAAGAGTCAATTCATGTGAACAAAAGCCAACCACTGATTAAATTTCATTTAAATCTGAGCCAAAAAGACATAAAAAACACATTTAATGAGCGAATGGTTTGTATTCAGAGAACAATAAATTATTTTTTTTGTTAACAAATTGTAGTCATTTATGGAATAATTTGTATAACATTTCTATAGTTTTATCTGAAAATCGTTTCGCCGTTTAAACCAATTATTACTAACAAAAGAGAAGACCATTTCCTTAGTTTCTATTCCTATCCATCCTTTGGTCATTAGTACACATAAATTGCTAAACAATTCAATCGTTTTCCATAACCTCTGATCACAAACTCTGAGCTTATATTCTGTCAAATAAAAGATGAGAAACGATTTCATAAAAAAAGTATCAAATCTTTTGTAGATTTCGTTTAGTATTAGATTTCAATTGAGTTTAATATTTCAAATTAGAATCAAAAAACAATTTCGAGTATATACTTATGCAATAAATTGGGTTTTCCTACTCTTGAGTATCAAAACGTTAACATTATTTTACTTTTATTGTCGATTCAATTGAATTCTTATTTTTCTTATTCTGTTCTAAGATTTTGTACTTAAGATTAGATACAATTCAATTCTGAACTGAAAGTAATATATTTTTATCACTTTTTCCAGAAAAATCTACACAAATCTGTTTCTTTTATTCACCAAGGATATATTTCAAAATCACCTTGGTTTGTAAAAGTAAGTAAAATGCTCTTTTATTATCAAGATAATCTTGAAAAATTATTTGATTTTGTATTTTTTATAAAAATAACGAATTTTTAAAATATTTGTTTAATATTTTTTAAATTAACTAGCCATACTATGATATACAATTTTTATACACTTGAGTGTCACTCAATGTCATTACATTAACTATCAGGCTATTTTCAATAAATATAATCTTGGATAAAATATTAAAAGAGATATATTTAAAAACAAAGTTTAATAAGACTTTTATTTAGAAAAAAAGTCCACAAGGTATTATTCTTTAAAATATTGGGAAACCTTTTCCTGGAAAAGTATTAAAGTATAATACACTTGTACTTGGTCATACATATGAAAAAATCTTTGGCAAAGAATTATCCCAAAATGATTTTAAAAGTTATGAAATCATTTTTTCTACGAAATATATTTATTTCAATTTTATTTCTAAGATATGCTTTCATTTTTCCAATGAATTAATTTCATGGTTATTGATGGCATTCTGTTATCACTACCTTTTTATTCTGTGCTACGATATAGTATTTAGAGTGGAATTTTCTGGGGATTTTCCTTTAATAACACTATTATTTATTGGGTATTAAATGACTTTAAGTGCAATAAAAATACACTTCAAATAGATTTTTATGAAAAAAATAGACAATAATTCTTAGGATTTCAACGGATTTAAAGACAATGAATAACAGATTGAAAATCATTTATCACTTGTTTTGTGAAAAAAATGAAAAATTAATTTATTTTAAACATTTTTATTACAATTCTTAATAAAAGCTCAAAATAAATTTATATTGCTCAATTTATTAGCTTAAAAAAATACAAATTACTAAGACTTTTCTCCTTGATAAATTATTAGGAATAGTTATTTATTATAATGAATAACAATAAATATTTTTAATGTTCTAAATCTCTCTCTCTCTCTCTCTCTCTCTCTCTCTCTCTCGTCGTTAACAAGTAAATTTATCTTGCTAGAACATTGTCCAAGAATTTAATTAAAAAGAGTAGTACTGTTTTTATTATTATTACGAATATTAGTAACGAAACAAGAATTGCAAATAAAGAGTAAAAGTATTTGACATAAAATTTTCATTAAAACATTCATTTGTTTGAATAGTTTACGAGTGTTTTGATATTCAGTATATGAGCGCTCATATCATCAGATATTATAATATTAAAATATTTGTTATTTGAAAGGAAAATCGATATTTTGTTGTATTCAAAGCCTAATAAAGAGAAATCCTTTTCAATATTCATAACAACTATTATTTTAATACCTTTTTTGTACTGAAAATGTAATTTTCATTTCATTTAATACTCTTATTCTCTGCGAATAAATTAATAATTTTGTTTTACACTAAAAACGTTTTATGTTTTGATAAATGCACTGCTTATAATTTATCTAGCTCTATTAGAAATTTAAATTACCAACACATATTCTAAACTTAACATGTGTAATTTAACCATGTTTTTAATATTCATAGATTAAATATATAATTATATTTCTTAATGAAACAAAGTTTATTAAATATACTTGATAATTAAATTACCAAGTTAAATTAAAAAAAAACTTAATTATAGTTATATAGAATAACTTTTAGAAAATACTCTATCTAATATTTACTAATTTTAACATGATTATTTTAATTAATTTGTATTTTCAAGAATGTTTCTAGTTTCCAATTTATATTTTGCCCTTGATAAAAACAGCTTGGTGCTATTCTAATAAAATAAGGAAATGTATATCCATTTAAGTCTAATTAATTTATTCTTATTTCACTGACACTAATTATTCTATTAATTAAGGAATATTATCTTGCTTAATCAATAGCACTTAGAGTAATGAAATGTCCTTGTCAGAATAATAAGATTCAATTAATTAGAAAAACACTAAATTTTCCCTTGAGTACAAAATAATCTTGCTTAAAAGTAGCTTAATCAACTTTCAATAATATATTTAGAAAAAAAATATCACCAAGGTTAAAACTCAGATAAAAACCAAAATATATTTCATTATGGTAATATTGTGACAAGGATATTTATTAACATATTCATGGAAATGCTTTTAAAGTAAACATGTAATGATATAAATTCAAATTTATATATAAAATGTACCTGATATTCAATTTATTTATCCGTTGCCTCTGGAAATAGAGATAAGCAATACTTCCTTTGCTTTTGTCGAAAGAATATCCTTTTCTTCTATTTTTTTTAGAGAATACCATTCGATAAGAGAATAATTCAATAAATTGATGGCTCTTTTCAGGGCTAATATCCAAATAAAATCGGTTCCAAAAAGAAAACGACAGTCACTGACATCAACTCCTTTCCCAGAAAATATATTTTTTATAAAATATGAAATCATTTGTAAATTCTTTTATCTTATTTAAAGTTTTGGGATTACATTCTATTTGATCGAAACCTTATCTGACGAAACCTACTTTTAAAATTGTGATTTAATATATCTATCTTGGTAGTTCCAAATAATTTCCGTGTATTTTAATTGTTATCGTGGTAATCTCTTATAGAAAATTTCTTTAATTTTCCTGTTTTTATAAATGTCAATTATATTTTTTTAAGTGTCATTGTTTACAACGGAAATTTTATTTATACCTTGGAATATTCCATTTTATTTTAATAATAAATAATAATATAAATAAATGACTGTTTCATTGGTATTTGAATTAGGTGTTAAAGTTATTCAATATTAATTCCTGGTTAGTTACCACATCATTTATTGATAAATATTATCATCTAGTATAACCAGCAATTTATTTTCAACAGGTAATTGAATTTTCCTTGCTAAAACATTACAAACTAGATTAATTTTATTTCTACTTTTCTAAATATCTTGATAATTTTATTACTATAAATCGCTAAAACACTTTTGCTATTTATTAATCACAAATATTTTTAAAAATTAACTAAAATATTTTATAAATAAAATCTTTTAAGCCTGGTATCTTTAAAAATAATATAAAAATAACCATGGAGAAATAATTTCTATTAAAAGATTTAATAATAAGGTATTCGCCCATTTGAGAGTCGATCGATTGATGCGATTCTTTTTTGAGATTTTGCTTCGTTTCAAAAGATTGTGTTTTGAGAAAAATAGGGCTCAGTTTTGATAAATGATAAGCGAATAGACTTTTGAAAACACAAACTATGAATAAAAGATAGACTACAAGTAATAAATTCCAATAAAAAAGGAATTAGATTACTTTCTATGCTTGTTCATTTTGTCAATATACCTCTAACATAACAAGATTAACAAAAAAAAGTAAAAGTGCCAAGTGGAAAAATCAAATTAGAAGATATATTTCAAATTAAGTTAAGTCTAATAATTTGTTTAATTTCGATGAAGTGAACGATATTTACTTCAAAAGAAATCCGTATATTTTATGTGAAAAATTGTGGCTTTACTTCAAAGACTTAAAAAAATCTAATTCTTATTTAAGGAAACCATAAAAAAGTCGATAAAAAGAACTCATTTCTATCGTGTCTTCACTGAAAAAGAGTCGACGAATTGAATTAAATTTCCAGATATATGTCAACAAAAATATTCTTATATGAAATACGGGTCAGAATAAGAATTACTGGTTTATAGAGAAATACTCAATTCGTGTGCCGACTCTCAACTAGTTATAGAAATATAGTAATGTGCGTATAAATATGAAAGTAAAGTGATCAAGATCATTGATTATAGTGCAAACAAGGATAAATTTTCTTCCAAGGTAATAAATCAATTCTTTTTGTTTTAATATTAATCTAAATAAGAAAATTAAGTTTTTAAAAATAATTTAACTGGACTATTTCAATCAGTAATTTTATTTAAAATATACCTTGCTAATATCATGTTTTTGTTTATATGATGATTTGACGATAAGAAATAATAAAAAATATTCTAAAAATAAATCTTAAAACTTGAGGATTTGAGGCAACATATATTTTTGAAAAATTATAACCTTGAACATAAAACCTAACCTAGAATATTTATCAATCAAAATTATATAAAAAATGAAATCAAATTAACGAATATAATTAAATATCATTAGATTTGATTCAAAACAGAATTCAATTCTAAAAACGCCTAAAACTAAAAAATAATTACATCTCAACAAACGTGAAACTATATACTACTCTTTGTTGCATAAATTCAGTTAAGTTTAAAGAAAATCATTTTCTAATTCCACTGAAGCGAAAACTGTACTTATTTTTATCGATATTTTTGATGAAACAAAATATCAATTTTTTATTTTATGTTATGATAACATTCTTTATATTCTTACACATTTTGAACACAAAAAAAAAGAATATTTTCTAATGTGATAGGATTTAAGTATTGTAAATGTTTTACCTAGCTAGTTTATTGGAATCTGAAAATAAAGGCTTTTATATAAAAACTAAAATCTTTTAAAATCTATTTTATTCACTCATATATCGTAATATTTCTTCCTAAAATAAACCATTAGATAACCATGATGCAATTCTATATACTCTATGTTAAATGGTCTAGAACAGTTATATTTAGAGGAATAAATTTATAGTTTTCTCTGTTGAACCCTTAAATCCTAAGGAATTTAGGATAAAACCATAAATACATTTGAAATTTAAAAGTATTCGAAATGAATACAAAAATTTTCATTTAAATGGTTTTGAATATGAATACAAAATTCTGTTTTATATTTTTCGCCCAAAGTTTTGCTTATTTTGAAATTAATGTCATTTTTTAAGAGAGAATTTTGATTCAATAAAAGTTTTATTGAATTGCGATTCACTTTTAATACACTTTTTTAATACATTTAGTGCGTAAGCTATGTGGCATGTGCAAGCATACAAAACTTATTCATATACATTATTATTAGAAATGAGCAAGGGAAGTAATTATTAAAAATAAAGCCATATCAAATGAACTTTTCTTTAGATGAATTAATGCATTTAAAACCACTCAATAATTCTCTTTGAAAAGGGTTTTATCTTGTTTAAAATATGTAATGATTTATTTGAATCTTGCACTTGGTCAAGGAGTGAACATGTTCAGTTCATATAGTTAGTATAATAAAATATTTTATACTTTATATATTAAAAGTGAATCGCTGAATAAAACCATGTTATGAGTATATCTCCGGAGTATATTTACTTCTTTTATTTATATCTCAGTTTATATATTGATTTTGATGGGCATAAGACTAGACTTTAAAACTTTTTGGTTGTTTTAGTGAAGTCTAGGGACTAACCAATAATCAGCAAGGTAGGTCTTTTACAAACTTGTATTTTAAATTCATTTTCATCAAGAAAAATATGCTAATATACTTGAATATCTTATATTTCAGATTATTTCAGAATATTTTCAGAAATTTATAGTAATTTTTTGTCACAAAATTTTAGTAAAGAAAATGTTTTTTAGTCCTTAAGTGCTATAAAAGTGCAAAAAATCTCATATTTTAAATGATTGTGAAAATCATTTTTTAACATTAAATTCTCTTTTTTTACTTACCTTTAATTTTCATATTTTATGAGCAAGGTATTTACTCTTTACACCCACCTTTTTAGTAAAACCCTGATAGTAGACCAAAATATTTTATATATAAATTCATTTCAGATATAAAAATAAATAAATTTTATTAAAATAATAATTTTATGAAAAACTTGGTTATACCCATTTTTCTTATATTCCATGAATGAAATAAAGGCAACAATAGATTAGGTTCACCCAAGAGAAAGAAATATCTAATAATTTGGTAAAAAGGAATTACCGCACATTTCTTTTGTGTCCACTATTGATGTTATTAATCATCAGTCAATTTATGTGAATTAATTTCCTTCCATTCCTTTCATTTTCAGTACTGGAGAACACAATAGGAATAAAAATACTAAAAATGATCTGACATTATATGAGAACTCATTTCAGACACAATTCATAGGTTATGATAAAGAAATATATAACTCATCTTCTGGTTGACTCTCTTTTTGTTTATCTTTTTATCTTATTCTTTGAATTATTCATTATATAATAATTACCTTGCACAAAAGTTATTCATAAACATTAATATTGTAGAAATAATTATTGAACCATATAAATTTAATTAATTAAATAGCTAGATAAAATTTATTAATTTAATTGATAGATAAATAAAATTTATTATTAAAAATCTATCTTGACAATATTTTATTTTATGATATTTATTGTTTGACCTAGTTTTAAGCCTCTTCTTTGCAATACTATTATGCAAATTTTTAACGGCTAATACATTAACGCAATTCTCATAGGATAACCAAGCTTATCTTAATTATTTTAACCTTTATTGTATAATAAAATTTGCAAGTATATTTTTAGATTTTTATTGTTCTATGATAATTTCCAGGGAATTCAATGATTGATGAGTTACCTGAATGTGTGCTCTTGCAAATTATTTTAAATACAATAAGGCTTATTGAATAAACTATGATTTAAAACAGGGAATCACTTTTATTGCATAAGAAGTAAAATATTTTATTATGCTATCTGTATGAACTTACCATGTTCACTCATTGACAAAGTGCAAGATTCAAATAAATCATTTCATATTTTTAACAAGGTAAAACCCTTTTCAACTTTATATTGAATGATTTTAATTGTATTAATTCATCAAAAGGAAAGTTCATTTGAAATATGACTTTTTGTAAATAAATACTTTCCTTACTCATTTCTAATAATAATGTATACTATACATTGTATACGAATAAGTTTAGTATGCTTGCACATGTCACATAGCTTACGCAGTAAATGCATTAAAAAAGTGCATTAAAAGTGAATGGCTGATTTAAAATAACAACTCAAGACTAGGAAAGGTTTTTGTGGCCCTTTTTCTACTTCTCTGAAATATCATTACCTAGTTAATTAAAAAATAAACCCATTAATAATTATTTGTATACATAATGAATAATGAAATGAAATGAAATGCTAAACGTTGTTTCATGGTCAAAACTCTATTATATTGAAAAAGTATTGACCGATTACTATCAATAATGTCTGGAAAAGTAAACAAAGCATTCATTCATTTATTAAATAGTTTTTTATAAGAATGGAATTTTAATATTCCACATAATTTATAGCTGAAATCATTGCTTGATCATATGTTTAACTTAAACTTTAAGCGCGTATTTTAAATGTTCATATCTCTAGTTAAGACTAATATCGAAAAAACTTACTTATATTTTGAAAATTTATATTCTCTTCACAAATAAGTCAACAAAATTTGTGTTTATTCTATGAAAAAAATATTTTAATATAGAATTTTATTTAAAATTTTCTTTTTTTAATAATATCCGGATAAGATTTTCATTTATTTATAATGAAAATCAAAAGTAAATATTGAAAACTATTTTACTTCAAATATAAAATTATAGAAATTTATTAAAATTTTTGCTCATAATTTATGAACAAAAATTTAATTTATTCTGTTCTAAGAATTTTAATTAAAGCTAGATCAATTTATTTTCTTTTTTAACTCAAGAAAAACTAATTATCTTGATGTTATTGAGAAATATTTCTAAGAAAATATGATTAACCTATACCTTGGAATTTGATTTTCATCATTAAAAGTGAGTTATAATCATTCAATGCATTGAAATACACAGAAAATAATCTTTATTTTTATTATTAAAAAATTCTTAGAATAGTCTACACTCTTATGAATAGCTTTTGATATCAAAATATATTGTATTTATCTATCAATTCATTCAATCATTTTCTTATGAAAATTATTTATTGAAAAATTCTTTATTCTTGAATTATTTGAATAATAATATTTTTATAATTAAAAAAAATTCTGTTTTATTAAGTCTTCTATTTATTTATATATTTTATTATTTATATATTTTATTATACAATATTTATTATTGTAAATATAATCAAGATACTTTTACAACTTCTTTTTCAACTTGTATTTTTCTAGCACAAACATATACATAGTACCTTGATTATTAACATTTTCTTATTTTATTAATATTTATTCATATAATAAATGCCTACAATATTATAATTACTTGATTGATTGACCTAGATATAAATACACCATTTATATATGCTTTTAATCCAAGGTATTAATACTATTAAGCATGGTAAAATATGATTCGTTCATTAGTGAAGTGTCTTTATTAAAGAAATGTCTTTCATAAGAATTTTTATGACATATTTTTTTCATTTTTTTTAAATATTATATTAATTTGATCGATAAGTTTGTGCTGTGCTCTGAGCCATCAGGACTTGTCTTTTAAATAAGAGAATTGAGTCGCACTGTCGGGTGTGGTCCGACCCTAAAGTGAAGCCCTCAGAGGAAAACATTTGACATTTAATATTACTTTTGAAAATAAAGGTTAGATTTTTTGATGAAATGTATTCTATCAACAAATTTATTCTTGGCATCACTTTCTCCTTTATATTTTTAATTAAAAATTACCTTGCAACAAGGTGTTCAAGGTGTTTTAAATAGATTATTCTTAAATAAATTTATGATTTAATAATAATTCTAAAATTATGTTTGAAATTTGATGTGAATTTAAAGGGGTTTTACTGTATTTTTAGATAATCTTTTCGTGATAAGCGATTTATATCAGAAAATTATGACTCGCCTCTGGTTTTGACCTATGGTTAGGATATGATATCTCTCCAGTCACTCAATACTTGATTTAGAATATAATATCCATTCGACCAAAAAATTTGATGGAAACCTATTATACGAAGAGATAACAACTTTTTAAAGAGAGATTGAGTTGAGTCGAGTCGAGTCCACTCCAAAATTTATTCATTCGTCTCTTTATCGGAAGTATTGAAACCACTTCTCAAAGGAATAGTAGTTCTGTTTAGCACAGAATAGTTACCTATCATTTTGACAAAAGAGTCTTTTGAAGTAACAGCTGTTGTGTACGAAAGTATGCTTTCAGGCGTTAAAACTAGTTTTACAGCAATGCTTTCAATTTACTTATTTTTCACTAGAAAATATAATCATGCAACTTCTACTTTACAAATTATGTTTGATCATATTGAATAAGGTTCAAACTAGCAGAAAATAGCTCCGGTTACAGTTATTTTTGCATGAAATAGTAAATATCAGATTAATCTTGATAAAATCATGTCCTGACATATTATATCTGATAATTAAGATTTATTAACTTGCAAGATTGATTTATTTAATAAAATACGTTAATTAATTTTAGAGTTTTAAATTTAATAGATAACAAACTTAGAAGTTTTAACATTTCATTTCCCAGAGTTGGCTATCAATCAATTAAATGTAATTCACGTCTTCTCTTAAAATAAATATTTTCATTCAATTAATTTTAATAGAAAAACATTTTTTCCTTATTATATAAGTATATAATTATATAAAAACTTTACTTTTAATGCATTATAGCCTCAAATCATTTTCATTAATAATGAAAATTTTCTTTCATTTAATCATAAAAATATTCTCAGAAAACAAATTTAATTAATCACTAAAACTAGAATTGATTTTTTGCCTTTCCTTTACTCTATTGTTGAGAGAGAGAGAGAGAGAGAAACCTTGAATTCAAGGCTTTGAAAAAATGCTTTGGTATACATAATAGCATTGCATAACAAATGATAGCACAGAATAATAATGTAAACAATTTAAATTGAAAATCAGAAGTTATTTCCAAAATTCATAACATTCTCTGAAATCTATGCTTTTATCTATAATTTGATTCTAAATTTTCTTTTTTATTCTGTGCCCATTTCGCAACGAAAAACCACTGCCTAACAACTGTTCCATTAGTTCATAGCATTCATTAGTGATACCTCGGAAAGAGAATAGCGATAGAAACTACTAAACCGTTAGCATTATTGCTCTCACATATTATGTCAATACCTTCTCGTTTTGATGCCATTACCGCAACTCGTATTTTGGGTCCGCCACTCACCACATTAGCTCAGGTATTCAGAGTGCATGTCCTCTGATGTAATGCCAGATCTATTGGAATTTGTCTCAATTGTCCGATGAATGGCACCACTGTTTTAGCGCACAGAATATTCTTGAAATTCTCGACAAATTTTGATAGTATTTGAGTCACAGCGCGATATCTGTCCGTCGGTTTTGGAATTAAAATTTTGATTTTTCGAATCAATTTGTAATTTTATATTTTTAAGCAATATATTACCTTGCTATAATAACAAAATTTTATCTAGGAAAAATAAATTGAATATGCATTAAACAATAAATAATTTAGTTTTTATGACAAATATTTCATCTAGGAAATTTTATTTTCATAAAAAATTTATAATTTATTCATTAAAGATATAAATGAGAAAAAGATATTTTTCACATTAATCTATCTAGTTTATAATAAAAACATAAAATACTTCTGAATTTAATTCCAAAAGAGCAAGTTAATATTTTAGTAAAAAGTGAAAAACAACTTTTAAAACTTCTAACAGGGTAAAAAATTAATTATTAAAGCTAAATTAAATATAGTTAACTATAAAACCTATTAGATCTAATTCTATCTAGATCATAAATATCAAAAATCCCTTAAAAGTCACTTATAATTCATAGAACCAGACCTTAGCTCTCATTTTATAAGTTTGTCAAAAACTTTTCAAATCTTTGATAACTTGACGTAAGCAATAAAATGCATTAATTTATTATTATATATTAATTTTCGGTCAATTTTATGTTCTGCAAATGACATTTCAAAGGAGTTGTGATATTAATTCTTTATTCGTCTCTTAAAGTAAAGCAGATTTATTTAAAATGTCATTCAATGGATAAGAATCTTAAGAATTGAGTCAAAAAGTTATTTATGCTCTAAAACTGACATAAAGTGAGGTAATAGTCCTCTTAATAACTGAAAAAGTCATTAAACTCTCAAAAATTTGAAGACTTCTGTGATATGAAAGTGTTTTCCATTAAAAGAAAGGATTCTTAACTTTTTTTCATACATTTATTTTACTTAAATTTTAACGAAAAATTCTTATTATTTCAATACTTTTTCTTATTTTTATTGTTTGACTTCAAAACCAAATAATAATAAATTCAAGAATAAAAGTAACGAAAAGACATAAAGAAATGTTTGTTATACTTATCGACAGATTTTCATCAAAAAATTTATGTGAAAATCCTTTCCATAAAAAATAGTATTCCATAGATTTCAAACTTATTCTGGTTTTGTCTTCAATTCTATTATTTTAGTGATCATTAGCTGAATATTTTCAGACCCAAAGCCTTAACTTTATTGACCAAACGTTGAGAAAAAGTTTACTTTTCTCAACATTTTGTGCTATTTTTTGCTGACTTTCCTCTTCTATAATAACCTAACGAATGGCAGATCACAAGAGCTATGCCTTTGATATTACATTTTTCTCCCTTTTGTGACAATACTATTATAGTTCTTAAGTATTGTTTTCTTTAAGATTAGATTACTTTGAGTGCTATTCCTCGTCGGCACCAAATCTCTTGGATTTTCATTTAAAGCTTTTACTTTCAAAAAACAAAAAAACATTTTATATTTTTTAGTTTTTCGGTCTCATCCGAAACATTTTATTTAATCATTTGTATTTTAAATTGAAAACTATCCTTGCTAATGTCCAGGAAATTAAGTAATTCTTCTATGGTTATGGCCTAATTAAACTAGCTTGGTAATTTATATGTGATGTGAGTTTTAATTGGTTTTCAGTATAAAATGTTTCATAAATTACTATTAATTGCATTAATTTAAAACTTTTACCATGATAATTAAGAAATATGAGGCCATTGATGTAATACTTTGTAACCTAAATAAATGCGCAATAAAGCATCATGATAATTTAGTCCTTCAATGAGAACATTACTTTTAAATAACTTTTAACACAAAACTCTGCTTAAATTAAAACCTAAAACATATGAAAATTTTTGAAAACCATATGTTTTGACACTTTATTAGTAAATGTTATCATAAAAGTTATTAGTTTTTAATCATTTATATTGAAATTCAGATAAAAAATAAAATAATTTTCTCTTTAATTACAGACTATTATTAAACTCAATTGTATTCAATTCAATGGACACTAAAATATCATAAAAGACTATAAACGCATAAAAGTTTTCAACAGAAGATAAAAATACTACAAAAACCAAAGGCTTTCACTTCTAATACACAAATCGGAGTTTCTTTTACTCATAACTAATCTGTTTAAACAACTGACTGAAAGCCCAGAATAATGGCTGCATTCATAGCAAAGCAAATGGTCGGGAATCAACTCTCGGCAGTGAAAGGTATGACAAAAGCTGTAAAAAATGTAATTCTTTTTCCTTAAATCAAAGAAATCATTTTTTTCCACTAAATTCTGTTCCAATAAAAACACATTTTCCTCTTCAAAGGAAAGACTCGAATAACTGATCAAAAGATATTATAAAAGTTATGATCATTTGTAGTGATTTTCATTGAGATATGATTTCTCTTTTGGCCTTAACTTTGAGTCCATTTGTTTTGAGAGACAATCGTCTTATGCCGTGAGTGACACACGAATTGTCTTATTGTCTGTGCGTCCGTTGGGAAGGCATTACAGCCTAAAGTCTTGTCCAAACTTTTACTTAATATCACTCTTGAAATGTGAGTCAATATTGGAGTGAATTCCCGGCGGAAACACTAGTTTTTTGTTCAGTCATACAACACTCTACTAATAATAGCACAGAATAGTAGTGACTCTATCTATAGCTTTATTCCTGGAACAATATGTCCATGATTTAATACGCTTTTTAGATCAATTTAAGTATAGATTCATTTTTCATCATGGTGAAAGGATTTTAGTTAAAATTGACATTTAATAGAAAATTAGTAAATTAATTTTGTATATGTTCTAGATCAAACTCTTTCAGTGTAAACAAATTAAAAATTGAACATGATTAAATATTAACAAAATATCTTGGAGTTTATTTTGAAGTTAAGGAAAAGTTAACATTCATTGCTTATAATTAATTTTTTTAATTATTCATCTAGGTAATTTGAAAATTAATTTCTACTGAAAAACTAATCTATAATAAAAGCTACTTGGACATTTATCTGTAATAAAAGTAGCATTAATTTCAAAACAAATAGAATTCTCGATTAAAAAGCAATAATTTTGCTCTAATTTAGAGGTTTAGCTCTCATTAATAGCAATGAATTCCTTGTAATTATACCATTAATTACCCCTAAATCCTAACGAAAAGTGAAACTATATTTTGTGTATAAAAGTTATTTTGTTTTGATATACACATTAGTTGCATCTGATGTTTATCCTGCAAAGTTATGTTTATCTAGGTCGTTCTCAAAAACACTAAAACAAGTGTTGCAATACTTTTAATATGGATTTTGTGTCTGACTTACACTAATAGAGAAAATCATTAGAAATAAATACATTTTAATTGATTTATATTAAACTTATAAAATCTAACATAAAGTTAAGCCCCGATTAGTCTAAAAGTTAAAAATAATTAAAAGTTTTAATAAAATTCTTATTCGTTATAAATCGTATATTTATTTGAGTTTATTATAATTCAATTAAAATAATATTTATTTTTATGGTTTACTTCTTAGTATAAGTCAGGCATTAATTCAATATTAAAAATAGTGTTAAAATAGTTTCAGTGTTTTTGAGACAAAAATTGTTTATTCTCTGAATTAATGAAGTAATAATATTTTGACTAAAATTTCTATGATAAATTTATCTTGATTATATTTTAATTGTTATTTTAATTGTTATATAAACATGAATTTGCAAAGTTTAAGATTTTCACTTCATTATATAGTGTTCTAGGTTGAATATTTATTAATAAAGGATTTTCAACAATTTTCCATTTATTAACAAGAATATATTCATCAGAGAATATATTTTTAGCCCTAGATTATTTTCAATTCTTTTTTTAATTAAGAATTAAATTTGTGCTAAAATTTATTTTAAAATTTCAATTAAATTGGATTTTATTTGAATGAAATTTTTAATGAAAAAGTATTCACAAAATAATTGCATAAAATTTTTTTTCATACAAATACTTCTCATTAGATTTGTTACATAACACCATCAAAAGTTACTGGATTAAATTTCAATTTTATCTTTTTGATTTGATGAAACTAAGTTCCAGGAATTACTAAACTAATCTTGATATTTTAATTGCTTTTCCAGTTATTATTTACCAAAAATAAGAAAATAAATGAAATATAATAACTAGTACAATGAAATGGCTAGCAAATAAGCAAGAACATTTCATATAAAAGTGTTGTCATGGGAAAATTAAAGCTAAAAATGTACCTAGAATAAAACTTTTACTAATTCGATGTCAAATTAATTACAAGTTTTATAGCTATTCGTCAAACAAAAGCGAAAATTTCTGACTCATTGCTAATCCTTAGGTAATTAAGAGCACAGAATAATAGCACAGAATAAAAGTTTCGAGCCTTTATAATAGTGTTCAATAACTTTGGGCTCAGAATCTGTTGTCAAACATCTCTTTCTTCAAAAAAACAAATATTAGAGAAAAAGA
Organism: Galumna obvia; assembly: GCA_034695785.1. Lineage (NCBI taxonomy): Eukaryota > Metazoa > Arthropoda > Arachnida > Sarcoptiformes > Galumnidae > Galumna > Galumna obvia. Next base: position 17,928 of record JAQFZM010000045.1, read on the forward strand.
TTAAAAAATTCTTTCGGCGAAAAAAAATTCATTTAATAAAAAAAGTCAGACTTTTAGGGATAATTAATTAAAGGAGAGTCTACTAAATTGTGATACCTTTGCCTGTTCATAGTTAACAAGGAAAAATTTCGTGCCTTTATTTTTAAAGTAAACCATCAAATTTTTTTTGAAGATCATTAGATGTAATACTATTATACAAAATAAAAGTATTTTTCATATAATACGGATCAGAAGATTTGAAATTTAATGAAAGTATTCCCTTTGAGTGCACAGAATATTCTGTTCTCTTCTTATAGGCATAAAGACAACTCTATTTTCATATTCTTAGTACTTTTTTGTTGATAATAAGCAAAATTTGTATTATCTGCGAACGAAAATTGGAATTCAAATTTCATTTCATTTTTTTATATATAACTCACAAAAAGATTATTTTTTAAATTACGATTACCAGGGTAGAAGTTATTTTTCATCTAGAATAATTTATCGAATATGCTTGTTAAGTTATTAATATTAAATATAAAACCATCTGGGTTGTGTTTTATTAGATTTAATAAATGTTTCTTTATAGCTTAGAGCAATTTATTTAAAATTCAATATATAAAAGGTAATCTTGGTGGTTTTCATAACATACCAAGATTTAATATGTATCAATATCAAATCACACTGGAGTCAAGTTTCAAAACTAACCAAGCTATTCAAAAATGTTGCATAATAATTTTATTTATTTGATTTAAAAAATAGAATTTTAAAACCAAAATTTCATAAAACTGATCTTGATAAATTATTATTTAAAGTAAATTATCTAGAAAAATTTAAAATTGATTTGAAATATAAGTTAAATAAATTATATTTTGAGTCACAAAAGATGAGATAATTTAAGATAATTTCTCAAAGGATTTAGAATTTCATCGAATAAAATGGAAAAATTGAAAAATGAGTTCAAATTTTAAGAAAAGTTTCAAAAATTTTGATAAATTGTTTTGATTCTAATATTGAAATGAAAGCCATATATCGGGAAAAAAATCAAACCATTGTTTCTGATAATTCATTATTCATTTATCGTTAACTCTTATAGTGTTTATTCTATAACACTATTTTGAATCTATAGAATCTGTATAAAACTGGTGTATAAACTATGCAATCAAAAATCAACATGACCAAGGTGTGCCAAAATAGTCAATTAACTATCTTTAGAATATAAATTAAAACAATTCATATTTATCCATAAATTACGTCATTAAAAAAAGAAATATCAATAAAAACAGATATTTCTTTCAATTGTAACAAGTTTAAAACAAAATTACCTTGTTTATATAGAAAAGAAACATAAAGATAACAATTGGATTTGCTAATCAAACGCCTTGTCTGAAGAATTCCAGTTTTGCAATAATGAGTGACACAATTGTCTTCAGTTATGTACGCAATAAAACTAAGTTTCTCTTTCTTTTGGACAACTTTTCTGTATATTGAAAGCCATAATAGATACCCAACTCATTGACAAATGCCATCACCAGAGCTCTACAAAACAGTATAAATGCCTTATGGGGTGACTAATGAAATGAGAATCGATGAGACGATAATCTTGTTAAATAACACAACCAAAATGATTCCGGTATTCTCTTTGATAATATCAAGAAATAGGTTTTCCATCAATAACTCTAATTAGATGTTGGATAACATATCTAATATAATTATCTAGATCAATAATTTGTGGCACTAGGATATTTTGAAAATAAATTTCATGATGTTACATATTTAATCTAGATAAAATAAGTGCTCACCACTAAAATAATTATTAAGTAAAAATAAGTTTACTAGATTCAAATCACGTACTATTAAAATGATAAAAATATTATTAATACCTACCTTGGTGATTTCATCTGTTAGAGTAAACTACAAATGACTATAAAATGAGTAGAAATGAAGTAAAGGATTTGCTTTTATTCAATTCGTTTTATCAAATAGAAGGAAATCCATTCAATTAAAGGACTATTTTTGTGAAAAACTCAAACTTATAGTCTCTAAAGTAAAGAACAGAACGGAATATAAGGGAATGTCTTTGATTGCAATCAATTGTCTGATTGTAGTCTGAAATAGTCATCAAAAAAGTCTGTCCGAACCGTTTTGTGCGTCCAGTAATCAAAACTAATGATTTGCGTGAATCACAAGACATGAGGCTATCAGTTGTGTTATGGCTTTGCCTTTCTCTTTGATCACTAACTTCTAGTGATAGGCCTTCCATTTGTACACTGAAAATACAGTGTCTTATAGTGAGAGTCTCTGTTTTATTCCATTAATTATCTGACGCTTCAAATCATTAGCCCATCGCTAATGATTGCATAGACTTCAGCCACAGTTCACACTCAGCACATGTTCTTCTAGTATTAAGAGTTTGGTCAAACATCAGAACCTGTCGGTTATGTCAATATTAATTTCTATTAGCACTTATTCTGTGCTAAAGTCAATTCTCGAGTTTTAGTTAATCCCAATTCATATATTGTTTAGTATCCGAAAGGAATACTAATCGATTCGATCAAATAGATTGAGCTTCATGTTAACTTTGACCATGATACTAAATAAAAACAACTTTTTTTCTTTAGTGACCAAGGTAGAGAATAAAATCTAGCTTGGTATTATTATAATGACATAGAAAAGCATAGAATTTCAAAAAAGTTCTCAACTTTCAAATGCAACTATAAAAATAAAATCTGCATGATCAGCTCAATTTTTCAAGTAAATGGCCATGAAAAGTTCAAATATAGATAAATTTGCTTTGGTAAATATGCAAGATTCAATCATTTATTCGATATTTTGTTGTGAAATTGGAGGTCATTTCATGTGTTAATAGAAAATCAATATTTTAGTCATTTTTGTATCAAATAATGAGAAGAATATATCACTGAATATATCAATGCATTGAAATTCAAAGAAAATCATTTCAAATAGTGTTCACTCGTTTAGTATAAGTTTTTCAATAATTTCTAAATTTCTCGTTTCAATAGATTTGACTCAAAAAAATGTCAAACACTAAGAAATATGTACTGAAAATGAGTGTTGACTCTAATGGAGTGGGAATTGTAGGGAAAATTTGCATTCATTTTAAATTCTTTTATTATTAGATTCCAATTCCTTCTATTTTATGGCACAGAATCGATAGTTGAAGAGCTCTTTTTCTAGTCTTTTCAACTCTCTTTTCCACACATTTAGTCCGTTCCCCTAATAGATCAGGAATTTGAATGTGAATTCCTATTTTGATGGCCGATATATGCTATCCATCATATTCTAAATGAATGCCTTTCTATTCAACTGACAAACGAAGTGAACGTAAAAATATTTAATAATCTTTGAGTTCACACAAACACTATTCAGGAGTACATCAAATGTCAGACAAGAATATAATTATCACTTTTTTCTTGAGTTCATAATTCGCTGAGAATTCTATTATCAAAACCATTAATCAGTTAATATATCAATGGGTGGCTCTATTGAAAAAAAGTAGCTTGTCAACTTCATTCGTTGTATAAAAAGAGTGCTTAACTAGCAATTATATCTGTGAATATGATAGCTTGTGCATTTTGTTTTGGGTCAATAAATCATCAAGGAGCTACTTATATATTTATTCTGAAGTTTTATTTATTTAAAATGTCCTTGTTCATTAATTAAAAGTAGCTTGATAAATGTGTGCATTGATTTGTTAACATCAGTTTAGTTATGAAATTTTATTTAATACTATATTTCCTATAATTGTTTGAATTCCATTCCTATTACTTATTGATAGATAACTCATAAAACGGTGGCTTCCATTTTAATCACGATCATTTTAACCACACTCATTTAAAAGATTTAAAAGATAAAAATTATATAACTTCAATTGTGGTTAAAATGAATGTGGTTAAAATGAGTGTGGTTAAAATTATTGTATCCCATCATAAAATGTTTTTTTTAATACTCTAGTTCAGTCTTTCAATCTCTCATTGTGCGCAAATATTAAAATTATTTAACTTATCATGTTCAAGTAAACTTTATTTTTCAATATCTACAGATTAGTTTGGAATTTATCAAGATAATTATATTTATTGATATTTCTGGAAAATAACAAGTTTAAATTTAAAATCACAAGTTTTATCAAGTATAGATTAGTATTAATTAGACTTTTCCTGAAATATTAATTTCTTATTATAAATTTATTAAAATCCTTTTAATTTTATTTAATTAATTTTATAATTCATTGACTTAATTAATAAATAAAATTCTAATTAATTTTAATAAAATAAATAAATAAAATTCCAGACATCGGCGGCGGTGAGAGTATGACACCCGAGGAAAAGGAACGATTACACCAATTGGAACAGGAACGGCTTGAAGCGCTCAGGTAAATACATTAAAACATGCAAGCTTATATTAAACACCCAATAGATTAGAAAATAAACATTAAAACAAAAAATTTCATAATTACTGTAATTTTCGGTAATTTTCCAGAAAATTTCATTTTAAAACTCTTGTATACAAAATAATGTTACCATAAAAAACTAATGGCTATTATTTATTCGTTGATTCAGAGAACAAGAAGAGAGAAGAAAAGAAAAACACAGAAAACTGGAGGACGAGAGAGAAAAGATGAGGAAAGGAATTAGAGATAAAGTATTGAATTCATTGCAATCACTTATGTTTTTGTGATTGAGTTGTTATTTGATGAACAAAACAAAACTAATGCCTCTTTTCTTATACCTCTTTCTTCTCCCTTTCCCTTAAAGTATAACATTAAGAAAAAGGAACAGTTGAGTAAAGAGGAGTCATTAGAGATCAAAAAACAGGACTCCATCTGCTCTGAGGGCGGACTTAATCGCAGAAAGAAAACGCCCGAAGAGATCGCCGCCGAACAGGAAGAGGCTGACCTAGATGATTTTACAAGTAAGCTTTCTTTAAAAGTGTGGCCACATTTACAAAACTCCCTTGACTTGCTAGAATTTCTCCTTGTTAATTTCTATAATACCTAATTGAAAGCCTTGAAAGTCATTAAAGTATTTTTTATAGTAATTTTAATTAACTTAACTTATTAATTTGTTCTTGCATATCAAATGTAAATATCCTTGGTCAAGTATTAATTAATCTGGCAACACTAAATAATACTAAAAGGTTTTGGTTTTGACATGATCAAGCATCAAATAAATAGTTACATTTAATGTGTGACAACAACATTCTTCCATCAAATTAATCTAGAACATTATATTTAATTAACCAAGATGTTATTCTATAAAAAGATTAGCTTAGGCTCAAATAAAATGCTCTTACAATTGATCTCAATATAAGTGCAATCATTAGGTTTTTAAATCAAAAGCTTTTGATTTCTCTTTTATTTACTAAAAAATTGGATAAAACTATAGAATAATTCCTTATTCCAATCATGAAAACTATTAAGGTATTTAATACCATGAATATTATTGGACAATAGTTAAAACTGTTTATGGTAATTTAAATCTAGGAACTATTTTTTAAAAGCTATAATCTTGGAGAAAAAGCCATTTAATTTTATGATATAAAAGCTATAAAAGAAGTTTTAAGCGAAGAAAAAGTTGTTTTTATATTATTTGGTTTTAAATGTTTTTTTTATAAAAAATGTTTGAAAGCGTTTCCCAAAACACTATTATATTAAACTCTTCTAAAAGTATTGCAAATAAAACGAATATTTATTATTCAAATCCATTATTGACTTTTGATCGCAAGAAATTGCTTTACAAAGAGGTCCAAACATTTTCTAATATATGGCACAGGGATGTCCATGGTTTCTTATGCTAACCCATTATATTTTAGCTTAAGTTAGCAAGATAATATTAAATATATTATGGTAAAACACAATAATAATAAATCTTTATTGTTTATTAATCTCATTAAACTAATACCTAGCTCAATTATATAGAAGAAATCTGAGACTTAGACAAACAAACACTATAAATAGGTAAACACAATATTTAAAGCAATAATAGTATCCGGGTAAACATTTTTCCAAGAATATATTATTAGAAAAACAACTCTCAAAGCAATTCTAATATCTTTTTTCTTCTTCAAAAAATTCAATCTAGAGTTCAAAAATTCACTGGAGCATAGAATTACTGAATTGAAGAATACGTTAGAAACTCGTTGTGTTCTTCAATAGGAGTGCCATAACAACTACCTGTGCTGTTCAATGGCTTCAATACGTTATGGCTTTCAAATCACAACTGAATATATTTGTGAAGAAATTTTTTTGGAAAAAATTGTTTCAAATAATAAATTAAATAAAAAATTCTGTTTTTTTCTATTTTATAGTTCGTAGATTAAAATTACACAATAATTATCTTGTATAGCCTAATCCCATACATACTTGTACATTTATTAACAAGATAATAACACAGGATTTGCTTAAGAAAATGACCAAAATTATTGTATTTGATTTTTTATGCAAAAGAGAAAAAATAGGAGAAAATAATGAATGGAATTATTATAAAAAGATTTTTATCATTAAGGGATGAAAATTGTGATGCATTTCATGGGATTTCACTATTTTTTCTTTATCTATCATTATTTGGGAATATATCTTTGTAATTGTGTTTAGCATGCTCAGTTTTACCATGATCATGTTTTGTTATTTGTTGTTGAATTAAGGAAATTCAATATATAAGCTAAACATTAATAGAATTATAGAAATTGAGTACAAATTTCATTAATGGGATTCGACTGTAATATTGAGATAATAATTTCTGTTAAAAAATTAATACAATTTTATTATTAACTAAAAAATGTGTTATTCATGTGATGTGGCGTTAATTGAGTTAAACCGTAAAGAAATATATAAATAAATATCTCAGTATTTAAAACAAAACACAAAAATATATTGAAATGTATTTTCTCTTCAAAAACGAAAAACAAATTTCAATAATTTAAGTGAAGGAATGAAAATTTGCAAGAATTCAACCAATCGTTTATTCTTGTGAATAGTTTTGGCAAAACTTTCTATTTCCTTCACTCACTCTTCAACTCTTCTTATGCTAATCAAGTGCTGATCGAAATGGCATTCCTTTTCTGACACGAATTTGATTTGCATTTTAAATGTGTTCAGCGATTATTTGTCTCAAATCAAGTCAACTGTTTTTTCATGAAAAAAGTGTTTTTTAGGTTCTCTATTCTCTACTAAAAATGAAAAGTAATTTCAACTTTCAAATCCCAAAAGAGATAAAATACATTAAATACTTATACAAAATGTATAAAATATAACCGAAAATTACAATAAAATCCAATTTTATCCAATCATTCAAATTAAATGTAAATGATATTCAATTAATGCTATTTATATCAATGTATAATAAACAATGGATCCTGATCATTATCTAACAGCTTTTAAACGAAATTAAAAACACATATAAAATGAGAAACTTGTTTTATATAACCAGGATATACAACGAAATATCCAAGATTACCTGACATTATACTGATACACTACAGTTTCAATATTTGTATATTTCGATGATCGATACTATCGATTCGATCATTAATTTCAATGTCTTATAAATATTTGATTTGAATTCAATGTTTATTAAGTTATCGTTTTTTTTAATAAAAACAAATATTCAATAAAAAACATATATTTGTATTGTTTTAGTTTGGAGTATATATATATGAGTCTTATATATACTGTCTATGTCTTGGTATATTCAAAATATCATTATATAAATAGTGATAGAATTGCGATAACCAAGCTCATTTTGGTGACCAATGCATCATTATATGATTAAAGTGTAGACTAATTGTAAAATCAATTTTAGAAATAAAAATAATTTTAATTAGATTTGAATCTTGCTTAATTTATTTATGTAATATCAAAGACTAATTTTGAAAGACCAGGATAACTTATATATCGCATATACTTTTAAAACTTATCAAAGTATATTTAAACAGAATATTATCTAATTACTTGTCAGTGACCAAGATAAAAATAGCTAAAAATTCTCAGAAATAATATGTTTAAAAACAATTATTAATTAAAATATAATTAATTTTAGTAAACAAAGTATGAGAGAACTGTTTTTAAGCCTATAATACCATAATAAATGATATTTTCAAAAGAAATATCATGATAAAAGCTAGCAAAACAAATACGCCAAGCACGCAATGAGCGAAATAAATGATGAAGAACAAATTTTATTTACAAATATCTGTTTTATTTTTATTTCATTTAATTAATGTTTGAAAATCCAAATGTCGGGCACTTCTGAATAATTACAGTTTAATATTGAATTGAATTTTATGGCAATAATTGTTTTTTTTGTTGTATAATAAAATTGGCTAAAATTCATGTCCAAGATCACACTCAAGACACTAGATATTAACGACAAAAGAGTCTGCGATAATTATTTTAACATACTTAATATTATCAGAGCAAGATTAATTAATTTACTAACAACTATCTTGCTAATTCTGTTTATGTTTTTTTTGTTAACTAAAAAAAACAATTATTTTATTTCAGAAAATAATTATATTAATTAAAAGCAGAAATTTTGTTAGTAATCGACATTGGATTTGGATTTTTAACCATGGTAATGTTTATAATTTTGTGTTTTGCAATAAATCACAATGGTAATTTAGAGGAAAAAACTTGATTTTCACGACTAATCATTTGAATTAATAATCAATGGATTAATTATTTAATATATTTTTTTGTTGTTTAGTTTAACAATAATTATAATAAAACTTAATTAAAATAATAATCATTGAAATATAATCTTGGTTAAATTAATTATAATATTTTATCATTCATTCTTTTTTGTTGTTGAAATAACAGCTATTATTCAATAGATTTATAATATTTGTTTCAATAGATTTATACAATATTATAGTATAGTTTTTTTGTCACTCTTTTGTACATTTGTTTAGTAACAATGGTTTAGTTTTGCAATAATTACTTAATAAGATGTCATACACTATGAAACATAGCGGTTAAGAATTATCAAGATACATTTTTGTTTTAGTATGATCTAGTAGAATTTTAGTCTATAATACAAATACATAAGGAATATGACTGTAATCTAATGATTAAGAATCCAATGAATAATTGTTGAGAATATTCTGATTCTTGTTTTTAATTGCAAGAGCTTATTCTCTTTTTTGAACAAGATTAATTTAGAATTTTCAAATAGATTATTGTTTAATATTAATAATAGAAATAGATTTAAGAGAATTTTTATTCATATTTAAACTATAGGTGAAAGGGAAGGGTTTTTACAACAATTACGTCAATACTTTTTGCACCGGAATTAGTTCGCATTGGATTAAAAATTTGCTAATTCGGGGCCAAAAATACTGGACCAAATTTATAATCTCCATTGGGCTGGGTGTTATTTTTTTCCAAACGAAAAAAAACTTGCCTTAAATAAAAATAAATCTAACATGGGCATAAAATTAATTGAGGAATGTATTAAGGTCAATTCTACACACAATTCGTTGTTTGATCTACCTGTTTAGGGGCCAAATGCATCACAACATTATTTATACCCCGGTTATAATTTAATAATTAGAGAAAAGAGAGTTATCATGTTTGTTTTGTGTTAAGCATTCCATGTTTATATATTTTAACAATAGATTTACATTAAAATAGATTTGAGTTTAAAAGCAAAGTTACAAGTTTATAATATTAGTGAAAGAGAGAGAGGGAGAGAGAGTGGGAGTGAAAGGAGAGGTAGTCCTAAGGATACCGTATTAGCGCCACTTTATATCCCTTTAAAGTTATTTACAAATGAATTATAATTTTTTATACAAATTTTCCTCAAAAAAACAAAACTATTTTTTTAGTCTAAAACTATCGTTAGTTTTGTTGGACTAAAGTTACTGATTTGAATAGGAATTCATAAACCAATCGGAATATTCTGAGTAAAGAATGTGTCGATTAAATAATGAGAGTAATATTTACTAGAACACGACATTGAAGATTGACTAAAAGTTATATTTATATATATAAGTTAAAAGAGATTTATATTTAATTTACAGTTTGAGTCAAAAGACTCGTCAGTTGTCTATAGAAACCTGTTTTTCGTTCAAATGATTTCTTAAGTCATTTGAAAATTTTACATAAAATTTGTTGTTTTTACTGACAAACTATAAGAAATACTTTTACAATACATTAGAAAAATCTATCACTTCTTTGAGTTTATGTATGAGAATAATGTTTGTTATAATTGTTTTTTTTCAATACAGACTTTGAAATATATATTTTAAAAAATCATTTATTTTATCTATCACTTTGTCTATAAAAACACAATAATAATTGTTTAGTTTAATTTGCAAATGAACTTGTTGGAAATATCATTGTTCCATAATGTATATAACCAAGGGCTTTTTGAATAACTAATGGTTTCCAAGTTTAAATTAATTTTACTCCCAAAAGAAAAGGAGTTTAAAACGAGTTTCAAACAATAATAATAAAAATTAATAAATTACGCAAAATTACATAAATTACGTCTTAAAAATGAAAACCTTTTTTATTAATAATTGATTCCTAATTTTTTTCGGTTATTTTTTTATTAGAATATTTTTCTATTCCTATAAACAAATATTTTAAACATAAATAAAATGTTGTTTTTTTCACTAAAACGATACGAAAATTTTAGTTTTAATTAATACTCATTTCATTGGATTCTCTAATAAAACAAAAAGAAAGAGAGAAAAATCGCAAAACCAAACCATCGATGCTATTATCAGTTGCGATAGAATAGCATTCAATTTGTTGAATACCCGTCACATTTAGAACTTTTCTCTTTGAGAATTTAGAATGACCACACTCATTTTTGTTTTGTGTTAAAACTAGTAATAAAACGTTTTCTATAATTCCATTATATCTTTGTATACAAACAAACCCAAAGAAGAAGAAAATTATATATTAATTACAAGTTTTTAGAAAACATTGCAATTGATTACAATTTTTTGTTGTCAAACAATTACAGTATTAATACTATATTTCTGTAAAAACATATACAAAATGAGTAATTAATTAATTATTAGCCAACAATTAATCAAAAAAATAATAATTAATAAATTTCTTATCATTTAATATAAGTATTATTAGTTTTTATTCAAATTGTTAGAATAATGTTGCTAGCTCCTAATCAAGAAGAACACACCCTAATTTAAATGAACTAGCAAGATAATTTGTTAGAAATTCTCTTCAGCAGCCTGTCCTGGTTGATTTGCATCTATGGAATATTTGTTTTGCTTAAGAAATTCGCTTCAAATTCGAGAGGAATTATATTATTATTAATTTTATTACTGAATGCAAATAAAAGACTTTTATTTAATAATATTTAATAATGTTTTTTGTTTTCTTTTCTTTTAGTGAGAATATAATCATATTTTAATGAAATGCTTATCGAATATAAGTATTATTTTGATGTTTATTTTCGGTGTCGTTTTCGTACACAATTGCATAGCAATAAAACTCAATCAGAAGCACAGCAGCAAACGGCTGGTATCGCACAGCATATATCCCAGTATACACACAAGCAGAGACGAACAAAAGAACTGGTTAAGACTCGGGCCTCCAACCAATTGCTTTCCAATATTATATGAAATCACTTTTAATAGTTATTTCCTTTACTTTTCATTTCCAATGATTTTCGGGTTATTCTCTCCAACAGTTTCTCTTCATAGCATTAATACATTTCTATTATTATTATTAATATTATTATTATTATTATTAAAACTCCTTTAATATCGCATTTTCTTTAATATAATGGTCTGTCCTTTCGGTGTGACATTTGTGGCACTAATAATACTAATGTAGTTCTCTCTTATTCCTCATCAAACAAATAACAAAATTTTTTTGTTTTTATTTCAATTATATTATTATTATTATTACTTTTGATATTAATTTAATAGAGTTTTCGTGTTATTCTGCTCTTATTTTAATTAAAGTAGACTTTTTCTCTCGCTCTGTGCACTTTTATCAAGATTATATTTCCATTATCTAATATATATATATAATATCAATATATTCTTCTATAAATATATTATTAAGTGTTTTAATATATAATATTTGTTTTAATTCATATTATTCTTCTCTACTTTTTTTTAAAGATATAATATTAACGAGTCTTCAAAAAAGCGAAGAATTAATTGTTTTTTGTTTTTTAAAACAAACTATAAATAAATTAATTGTTAATTAATAGACAGTCTTTTGTTAAGTATTGGTTTAACACATGTGTCGGATGACTATTGAACGGTACATTTCTCTTCAATCTGTCCCTTAATGTCACTGACTTGAGTTTCGATTGAATTTTTAAATTCTAAACGAATAGAGATTTAAGAGAAAAGTATTTCAATAAAAAGTTGTATTCAATTAGAAAAACAATAAAAACAAACTTTTAGTAGAAATTAATTTTCTGTTAATAAAAAAAGCCATAAAAACGAAAGGAAAGGATAAGACATTTGCCACAAGAAAACGGTTTACAAAACAAAAAGACACTTATCTTATAAACTAAAACACGTTTTTAATGATCAGACAATTGTATACTTAATTGAAAAGCAAAACAAGAGAATCAATTTATTTCAATCGTATTAAAGATGTTCACGGATTCAATTCTGTGCTCTAAAGCCCTGATTAATAGAAAGACATAACGTGCCAACACTATACCCAATCCCTTTTCCTAACTATACTCTTGTCTTTTATATCGGATTAAACGATTAAATTGTGAAAATAAGAGTCACTCATCACTCACTTGTAAAGTCATCTTGGTCGGCCTGTGCCTGTTCGGCCGCAATCTCCTCTGGTGTCTTCTTAGGCCTGTTTATACCGCCGGCGGCGCCGCCCATCTTCTCTTCCTGTTGTTTCTTAAGTTCGGCCTCTTTTTCCTCTCTCTTTTTAATTCCGTACTAATTGTATACCGAAAGACACAAAAAGAAAGGATAAATAAATTGCTTGAAATAAATGGAAACACGTCTTATGGCCATCAGAAAGAAAACATAGCTCTGGACAGCTGTAAAGCTCAACTACACGACAACTAAAGTAGAGCTACTGATTAACAACAAATGTATTGAAAAACATATTTCCTTTGAATCGATGCCAAAGAAGAAGAAGAAGTCAGAGAAGAGTAGAGAAGAAAACAAAACAAATGAAAGAACAGACAAAACGATAACACAATTGACGGCAAAAATATGAATCAAACACTAATAAAACAGTGAAAGTAAAAAAAATTGCCGATAAAAGTAATAACGATTGGAAGTACAGTAATCTTTGTATAAATATTACAGAAGAGAAAACACATTAAAACTGAGGAAAAGAAGAAAAATCAGCGGAAAAAAATAGTGAGTCGTAAAGAGAAATGTATTAAAAGGAAAATCATTTGGACATCGATTTTATTGAGTGAAACAAAAGCTATGATTTCGATATATTCTTAGCTTTTGGTACCATTTATAAGACATTAAGTATGAGTAGCCATTGCTCTTACCTTATCTCTGATCCCTTGTCTCATTCCCTCCCTTTCCTCTTCCATTTTTCTGTGCTTCTCTGCTCGTCTTTCCTCAGCTTCTCTTAGAGCCTCTAATCGTTCTTGTTCCAATTGCTGTAACTTTTCCTTTTCCTCAGGTGTCTGGCCGTCTCCTCCACCGATATCTATAATAAAATATTACCAAGATTAATATTTGATTAATATTAAAATTAAATGATATTTTTCGGAAAAGTATCGCAAAATTTACATTATTTCAAACACTTAATTCAATATTTTTAAGCTTGATAAATTGAGCACAATAAAAATATCAAAGGTCAAATTTTTAGCAAGCACAAAAACACTGAATTAGAAAACACATTAAAAGGATAGACTTTTCATTTTACTAATTATCTTGGTACTCTCATAAACGAACTTGGTAGAATATCACTGAAATTTTATACAATTTAGTTATAACTGTAATTCTATTCTTGAAAAAAAGTAACTAGAGCATATTTTTCAAAATACTAAAAACCCATTACATTAATTGGTATAACAACCAATGGTTAGACACAGGAAGTGAAGGGATATCTCTTTGTTTTCATAAAACAAATTCCATTAATTAAAACAATTAATCATTTCAATCAATTGGCGATATATTCTGTGCTCGAGTTATGGCCAACAAAGCACTCATTGTTTTCAAACTATAGTCAAACAAGAGATGGATTTTTTTATTCAATTGATTATTACATGTATCGACTCGGAAGGCATTCCCTCCATTACTGGACTTACTTTCCACTCATTGTTCACAACACAGACTCCAATACAAACTAATGACTGACTGTTCAGACAATTGGACCGAAACATAGTTTTCAGTACTTTTTTTCGGTTACAATATTTTACTGGAAATATGAAAACAAAGGCTCAAACTATTACCAAGAATAGAAAGGAACAGTTTAAAAGTAGCCTATTCTGTGCTCGCAGTTGCGTGAATGCTGTGCACACAACACACCATATGAATCATAAATTAATCTAGCGATTAGAGAAAGGGTCAAATAAGTATAGCATACATGCAATACGTGTACACTATTTTTGTGTTGAAATAAATCAGAAACAATTGGAGAACACAATTCAAATACAATTCATATATTTCTCATTCAATAGGAATTACTCTTTTGATGAGTGAGTCTATAGACTATAGTTAAGGCATGCGATCACTGAATGGTAATTACATTACCATTGATTTCATACATTTTTAATGATTAAAGTAATTATGAATTCATTTTTCATATATGTTTAAATCTTTAAAGAATATGAATTAGTTAAGCTATTTTTTTATCATGGTAATATTTTAGACCTTAATCATGTTATCTAACAAATTTAGCTTGTATAGTTTAATATTAATTCCAAGATTATGTAATTTTGAATATAAATTATTTATGAAAAATAGTTTGAATCAAAACTCGTTATAAATAAAAAATAAAATTATATATAATTTACTGTTAGATTTGGCTCTTGATAATTTGCATGATAACATGATAAGATTGCAAAATATTCGTTGAATAAATGATATTTAATTAAAATAGTCATAGAAAATATCAAAATATATACTTAATTATAGATTCTATATAAATGTTTTAAACCAAAATAATCAAGGTAAGTTTCAATAATAATATTATTAATATAACTTTTAAAATATAAGACAAACTTTTAACAGTTATTTGTTTTTGTAGAGATTCTATCAAAACACTAATTATATGAATGATGTGCAGCACATCTAACTAATAAAAATAACAAAATTAGCAAGAATATTTCAAATTTCTCAGGAATTCTCATTTTCACCTAATTATCCTTGCACAAAATAAAACTCATTAATAAATTATCTATGCTCAATAACTATCTATAATCTAAGAAATAGCATGGTAATTTTAATTTTCTAGAATACCATCTTGCTCATCATTAAACTCTAGCAAAATTTATCACAAAATAACTGACAAATTATTGTCAAAATTTTTATGTAAATATATTTGAAAATGAATTCATTAGAGAAATAACTTTTATTAGTAATTAGAAGAGAAATATCTGACAAATTTCTCTACAATCAAAGCGTTTTGCTTTTAGAAACTTCAGAGAGAGAGAGAGAGAGAGAGAGAGAGAGAGAGAGAGAGAGAGAGAGAGAGAGAGAGAGAGAATTAAAAGCCCTGTAATCCTATTCTGGGTAAAATTTATAAAAGAACAAATTTAAAAAATTTTTAAAGATTAAATCCAAAACTAAAAATAGTATTAAATGAATATATAAATAAGGAAGTAAGGACTACCCTCTTATTCTGAGCTCTTTTAATAGCATTTGAAAATGTATAATAAAATGATTGAAAGCGTAGAATATTTTTATCGGATTTAATGTTTAGTCTCTGATATGAAATTTAATGAATAGAAGTGAATATCGTATCGTAATTGTAGTTAAAATAACCCATTATTGTCCTCCACTGCGATTATGTAGTCTCGAGACTATTCCCAATTGGAATGACATTTGATAATTAGTATAGAATTGCAAATTGGCATTACCTTGCTAATTATTATTCAACAAATCGATCGGACATTGATTTCTCCATAACAACAAAAATAATGTGTATTTCTCTGTACTAAACATTGATTTATAGTTAAAGTCATTCATCTGAGTTGAGGCAAACACTGAGCAAATGGTCATCTTTTTAATAAATATAAACTAGCACATATAGATTACAATTATATATACTATAGTTATATATATAAAGTTTTGTCTTAATTTAAACTTTTTTCCTAACTTTTAATTTAAAGGATTCTCTCTAAGGAGTGGCTGAGCTCATAGCACACCACAAATTTTCTTGACATAAGATATTTAATTCAAAAAAATTGATCGGAAATATATGAGTCAGGAATATATGTGACGACAAATACGTGAATCTAATCGAAAGTATAATAAATTAAATTCTTCTAAATTTAAGCCCAAAATGAAAAAAAATCTTCAAATCTTATCACGTCTTTTACCAAATAATATATACTTTACTTTTTTTTGGAGGAATAGTCTTAAATCGACTCAAATCTCACATCATATCAGTTGTAATGAAATCGATGGGAACGGATGGGAAGACTTATTCTGAGCCAAAAGTATGGGAAGAATTATTGGCAAAAGGTTTGAGAGACAAACAATTTTTGATTTCAAATCCTAAAGGAATGGAATTTTACTCTAAAAAATCAATTGATGTCTAAAATACGGCAAAAATAATATTTGAAAATCCAATAATAGAACTATCATTAAATTGCAATGGATTTCGCATTAGCAGGGTCATCTAATTTCACTGATTTACCAAGTAATAATGTGTGTAAAATGCTCTATACTATTATGAAAAATATGTGGTTATTATTCAGATTTTAATTCATTCATAAAAAGGAATATTCTTTTAAATGAATAATTTTTGTCAAAAGTCATGGCTTTAATGAATAGTATTCTGAGTTTAAGGAACAGAATAACAAATCAAATTAAAACTCTGGCCTTAAATGAGCCGAAACACAGAAATTGGGCTAAAATTCTTTACAAGTGATGCGAATAAAATAAAATTTCTGTTCACACAATAACTTCATTATGTCTTCTCTTTGGAAGGAGAAGTCCTTATTCTGAGCCCAAGAAAAAAAGCCTTTCAAACAGTGAATGTGTTCATCCATTCAAATCATTTTTGGATTTTCCTTTTGATAAATCAAATTAAGTTTATAACTGAGAAAAAACTGCATAAAAAAGATTATTCTGTGCCCTAATTACAGCTCTTTTTCATACATTGCTTTGTTTTTTTCTGGTTCTCTCCCTTTCCTAATATGTTATTCAATGCATATATTATTTACTTAAGAGTTTGACTCAATTGTTGATAAAAAGCAAACCCTCAGAATAATATAGGAGTGATCTTTGATCAGGTATTCAAACACATCATCTCTTGAGATGATTACAATACTTAATCACTGGAAGCGCCGCATAAGAAGTAGAGTCCAATCAATACAAGAGATGGCATACAATTTAGAGCCATATGTCAGACAATTACTCATCAAAACAAATGAGTCTCTCATCAAATCTATATTACTCTCAATTTATGTCGTTATTCTTTAGTATATTTATAACCTAGCTCATATTAATAAATGCTCCTGGAAGAAATTTTCTTACATAATGTGTATTGTGCACGAACATTCTGCAATGATCATCATTCAATTTTGCTAGATTAAATGCTGAAAAAATTTAAACTTCATAATAAAATTATTTGACTAGTTTGAAAATAATTTAACCTAGATGACATAAGTTTAAAAATAGAGTATCTTGATCGAATTTCAATTAAATACCATTTATTTCTTTTAACTAGATAATTGTTTTCAATGAAATATTAGAAGACTTCAATTAAATATATTTTTAAAACTAATTTAAACAAGCTTAAAATAGAATTATGATCATGTACATCTTTTAGTTAGTGTTTGTGCTAAGAGCTGATGAAATTTGTCTTATAGTGTCAGCCCTTTCCTAATGACATTCCTTTTAATCGTATTCGGATTATTGGAGAACAAGAAGTTGTCCACTGATTAACACAAATCCCATTCCGAGTAAAACTGATGTCATTCTATAACTTCTTATCCGAAAAGAAGTGAAACAAAAGAGAATAACAAAAAGATTGCAATTATTCCGACGGAAAGTACTATAATATTATTGTATAACAAAGAAAAGGATAAAAAACTGCAAACATTTGCGGAAAAAAAGTTTTTATATTTTTTCTGTAAAATAAGACCTCATTTGAAACAAAAGCATAAAAATTTGATTTAATTTTATATTAAAATTTGAATTTCAAATCAAATCTAATTTTATTATTTGAAGTTCTATTTTAAGGATAAAAACAAAATCTCTTTATTTTTAAAAAGAAATACTTCCCTTAATTTCGTTTTCATATTTTCCAATTGATATATAAGAGCACTACTCAATAGAGCTGTTCTATTTTGTAACAAAACTCTTCTAGCAAATAGAATAATAACTATGTAATCAATAAGATAATAGCCATTACCCTGCACTTAATTAACTAAACTCAGGGTCTATTTATAAACTACTACTCGAGTCTCACTTTTGAATTACTGGTCCTTAAGTTTAGTATGAAAATTAAGTTTTAGTTATTACTACTAAACCATTAGTTTTATTCTCTGATCAATTATTTTCGGTAATTTCAAAGATAACTTTTATTCTGAATTAGAATTTAATTCCCTTTGAAATTACAAAAACTTAAGAAAAAGAAATTGTTATTATTCTTGATATAATTCAAATTGAAATAAACAAGCTAGATTATATTTAAAGCTACATCTAATCTTTATTAATTAAAATAGGATATTCTAAATATAGAATATATAAATTGCCATTTTCATTTATTAAATTATTTACCTAGAATTTATATTTTTGGTAAATTTAATATTTTTGTTGGACACCTTGGCTATACTCTTAAAAATATAATTTACTTTTTCATCCCTTCTTTTGGATAAAAATTCGATTAAAATTTTGAAAACAAATTACATAAAAATTAAAAGATATAACACTTTGTATTTGTATTATAACTTATATTGTAATCCATATAATGATTAACTGAACCGTAGGTTACAATTGTATAGAGAATTGACATAAAAGAGAGAGAAAACTCTATTCTGTGCTCTTCATTCCGAGGGATTTCCATAGATCTTTGAAATGTCTTTATTACTTCTAAAAGAGTAGTGAATCCCAATATCTATTGAAATGGAAATTCTTCAGAACTATTGAAGAATAAAATACAAGAATATATTGAAAAATACAGGAATATATTGTTATTGAAAATTGAATATCACTCGAGTTTAGCCCAAAGATATTGAGTAAAGTATATGCAATACAAATATAATATATAAATATTGTAATAATATTTAGTTTTCTGGGATAATATTTTTACTGGTTTTTGATAGAATCAATTATTTAATGTTTTTGAATAAAATCTTTTTATATTTCATTTCAAAAAAATTTTTGTTTACTTAGTTTTTCAAAACAAATATATTTTTCAATTTTTATATACTTTAGTTTCTTTTAAATTTTATTGAATAAATAATCAAGATAGATCATTTTTGCCAAGATAAATTTAGTGGAATATTTTCATGTTTTTTTTAAAATAAATAGAAAAATATTCTTAAAATCAAATACAATATTGAAAAATTTGTTCTTGATAACTATTATTTAGAGACATGTTTATACTTAAAATTATTATAATGTTTATTTTATCAAGCTCAAAATAAAAGCTACCTTTTCCAAGAAACAAAAACAAAAAAACTATATATACATTAACTATAATGTTATTCTGACACAAGAGATGTCCGCTCAGAGGTATTTACCCAACATTTGGGTAAAGAATTGATAACATGAGGAAAGAAAAAGAACACACACTCTAAGATCCAGTTCACTATTTTAGCCTTTATTGAAGAAAAAACGCATTTTTATAATATATTTCTTGAATTACAGTAAAGTTTTTTCTTTCCTTAAGTTTTGTATTCTTTTTGTAGAAAATTTGTTACTTTGAATGCAAAGCGAATGTCATTTTGCAAAGGATTTACTTTAGTTTTAGTTTAAGTTCAGCCGTTTTTCTTGTCTTGAATTACAAAATAAAGCAAAACTCAGAGCAAACAGAATAGGAGTGTAAACCCCAAGAATTTCAAACACATTTTAACCTCTCGTTTGAGGCTATTATTGTGTTTCACATTATTCTGTGCGTCCAAAAACCCGAATCAAATGGTCTCTAAAAAGCATAAGAAATGCAAACATAAGGTTTGGGTTTTGTATTTCATAATCAGATGAATATATTTTTGGCCATAAAATCAAAGCCAAAGAAAAATACATATTCTTTATATGAAAAAAAAACTTATTCAGAGATAAATTTCAAATTTAAATTATGCAAAACCCTATCAAATAGTCCTCACTTATATTCATGAGTGTAAGACTTGGTGTGCTGTTAGCTTTGCATACATAGTATCAAATTATCTTGATCATATTTGCTTTGGAATAAAATATCAAATATGTTTAAGTCTTATTTCGTTATTATTTTCTATTCTTATGAATAAATCTTTTGAATGAATTCTCAAATAATTATGAAAAATAGCTCTTCTTTTTACTTTTTAATTTTAAAATAGATAGGCTAAATATTAAATTACCAAGATCACTGACAAATATATATATCATTTGAATTAATCGTTGAGAAAATATTTCAAGAATTTCATTAAAAATTCATAAAAACTAAGAGTAGAAAACATTTCTAAAGAAAACGATTTGTATATTCAATGAATTATTGAATATTTACTACAAATCGTTAAAACATGAGTACATATCAAAGACTATATTATTCTGTGCTCTGAATTTATTTGTAAATGTTTACTGTATATGTATTCCCAGGTTTTTCCTTTCTTGAAGTCAAAAAAATAAACTTTGATTTTGGATTTGATTGAAGAGTACATCAATTTTTTGTCTGAACTCAATACTAAAAACCTTTTGAAACGTTAAGGGATTTTGAAAAATTAAAATCCTGTTCTCCAATGGATGCCATAAAATTCATGCCGTATCAGATGTCTGACTCCACTCTAGTCAAGTGACTGCACAGGCAATGGAAATGGCTTTCAATAATAAACAGAATATTCTTCTAAAAAGGAAGAGAAGAAAAAAATATATTTGAATATAAAATATCGTAAAAACTGTAATACTTTAGGGAATAGTGGATAGAATGGCAACAATAACTGTCCTAGATAACTTTAGAATCTCTTTCCAAAAAAAGAGAGATGCTTGGCCTAACCTAGATTGTATTCAATCTAATGAAAAACATGATAAGCACATCAAATAATATTGTGCTGAAGAAATGTGTCGGAACCGATAAAAAGCCGTAAAATTTGGTCACAAGAATTGATTCCACGTTTAGTCTACGGATTATTCTGAGCGCGAAAATGACTTTTTGCAAGAATCAAATCCATTCTATAAGCCTTTTATTGACTGACAGAACAAAAATATATATATAATATTTTAGCTCTGAATAAATAGAAGCACAGAATAGAGCGCACAGAATAGCACAGCACCGGTAATCTCGAAATATAATTATGGGATATAATTCTGTTCACAAAATGCGAGTCGAGATTATATCCGATCCTCTCTTTTAAGTGAAGCTCCAAAAATTCTGTGCAATTTTTATAAGCAAAAAATGTTATCTTTTCTTTGAGTAAGCATTTAATGCCTCGACTATAATGAATACAAAGCACGCGATGAGACCTTAATTTCGGCGCTCCGGGTCTTTACGTTCATCCTTTGCATCCTTTCAATAATGGAAGTATTCCATTGATTTTTTTCTCTCTTTCTCTCTCTTTGATCATGATTTGTACCATGATAAAATTATATTTGCATTAGTTTGTGTGGGTGGGAGTCATCTAAATTTTATGTTCTGTTTTAATTTGTTCTTGGTAATAAAATTTGTAAATCTCTTTTGACATTTGATTCTAATTTTCATAATTATGTTAAAAATTCATAATAATTAATGTTGAGTTTGGCTTTAATTTTTCATTTTAGCAAGGGAGTTTTATGAAGAGTAAATATGTTTGGCAAAAATTAAGCCGACTATTTTGAATAGAGATTTTTGACCTTTATATATTTTTCATCAAGGACTATTTTAAAGGTCAACCATGATTAAAATATAATCTTTTAAATTAAAATAAATAGATTTCATATTTCATTAATAATTTTAACCATGCACAGATTAAATTTTAAAATAGTATTTATATATATTTCTCATTAAAATTATCTTTTTAAAATATTGACTAATAAATATAATTATTTTTAAAATCATAATAATAATATAAAAATAACTTGGTCTTTGTTAAACACACTGATAATTTTACTTACTTTCAGCAAATATTTATAAACTTTGAATTTTAATTAAAAGTTACAGTTTTTAATTTAAATATATTGTTTAAAAGTATTGTTATATTGTTAAATGTATTTGAAGAGTAAAAGTTTTAGTAATTAACTAATTATATAAAACATTTTATCTATCAAATAATAAACAATTAATTTTTAATAGTTAACTTTTATTCTAGATTAAAATTTATTAATCATGATTAATCATATATAAAAATTAGCAATCAGATGTGCAATATATCAAAGAATATACCTTGCATCTTAAAGGTATCAGTAATTTATTTTATAAAAGTAAATATAAAATTAAATTTAACATTTATTTTAATAAAATTAATGTGGATTTGTGGAGGGCTAAGATGTGCTGGCTTTTTGCCTTGACACAATTATTGTAAGAGAGGCATAAAAGAAATTGATTTATTTATAAAATTAGCAAGATTATTTTCACATTTACGAATCGTTGAGAATCATTAGAAAAGGCAATTAAATATAATTATGAACATAATTAAGCATGATACTCTTTCTAAGCACGTTCCATTTAAGTATCCTTAGAGAGAATATCTGATGAACTAGCTTATTTAAATAATAGTATCACATCAACACTAAATATAACTTGGTAATTCTGGGCTCATTAATTGTGAAAAATATAAAAATTTTCAAAAACAAACTCAAAGTTTAATAGAAAAGAAACAAATATTTTAAAATAATCTTGATAAATAGGCTCAAGGAATTTGAAAATTTAAAAGTGTGCTTGCTACACTGATAAGTCTTATCCCCAACAGTGGCTCTTCCTATACATTCACTGGTATTATATGATTAGAGGATATAAATGGAGAGAACCGACAAAAAATCTCTTGTATTCAATACTCTTCTCTAAAGGAGGACTCAATTGAAAAGAATTACTTTTTTCAAGTATTGAATAATTGCTGAAAAAAATTTAATACTTTTACTCAAAGGAAAGACCCGTTTCTGACAACAATTGCACTCATACTTAAGTAGACTAAAGAGTGAGCGCTTAGAGATATTGCAAGACTAAAGTTTCAAATCAATTATTTAAACATAACCTGGAGAATATTTACAAAAGAGAAATCACCCATAAAATAGAGACAGACATAAATCAGTCTATAATTGTAGATCAGGTGCTCAGAGATTATGCTTTGGAATGAGTTCTCTGAGCTGAGAACAACTCATAATATGATGAATGAGTGGATGTCCGCTAAGAAATGTTAGCCTCATTATGTCCTAACACTGGAATCCAATGATAATTGACTCAATTATTTGTTAAAAAGAGATAAATATGAAACTCTATGAGTGACCCCTTGAGTCCTATCCATTGCATTTAATACCATAAAGTAATTCCTCGAATGACATCAAATTTTATTCAATAGTTTTTCTATATTTTAATGATTAGATTATTATTAGAACCCAAAAGAAAGGGAAGACATATCGGAAAAACCAGTTAATCCATAAATCTAATACATAGATAACTATTCTCTAAATAATTGAAGAAGAGTCGCGCACAGAATACTATGTTTGACTCAGGAATTGTGGCTCAGAATGGAATACATTTACCGATTTCTATGCGAACGGATTTCTTATATTTGCGTTCAATGAATTAAACGGATGTTACCATTAAGACATCCATAACTATCTGAGTGTAACATCAGTCACGAGTAGTACAAACCTCTACCAAAATAGAATAGTTGATGCTGTGCTCTACGGCTCTTCAAATAACTCAGTCATACCCTGTATTCCTATTTTACTCATTTATTTTAGTGCTGTTCCCTCTCCAGAGTCTTCTTCTGTCTATTTTATGATCAATTGTTGGCTCATTTGTTTGGCGTCAGACTCGATGGCGACGTCTCCTACTGTCTGTCCTCTAAACTCAACTCTACTTCTTATTCTGATCTCTGTTTTACTCCTTTTTCTATTTTATCTATGATTTTAACTGAGGGCTCACTTAAGGAACCGATAGCTCTTCCATAGGAAAAGGCTATCGATCTTTTACTACTAGTGCTTACAAGAAATCAAATTATAGGGGAAAACGATTCTCACATATCTATATAGTGATGATGTGCTCTAAAATATTTGTATCACTAACTGACTGACACGACATTTGTTTTACAATCAAATAAATACTGTTTTCACTTCATTTCATTTCTCATACTTTTTCTTCGATACAATTTCTACAAATGTTTTAATTTAAGATATATTTCATTGAATTAATTGATTTATATATAAAAAGATCTATACTTTTCCTCTTTTGCTTTAAGAGGAAAATCGATGCCCACTTCCAAAAGGAATAGGAATTCCTTTTGAAATGTGAAAAGAGTTCTAACAAATAGATAGACATCAATAATGAACTGAGAAATGGCTTTAAACTAATCTAATCAATAAGAAAAATGATAGAAACTTATCTAGCAACTTTGATTAAAGTTAAAATCAATGTTTAATTTGATTTCCCTTGATAAAATAAGATCATAAAGTTAACTTGTACAACTTGATAGATAATTTTATTATCCTTTTATTGAACTATCATTAAAAGTAGAAATTTTTATCTAATTTTAGAAAATAAAAGAGAAATCATATAAAGAGAATTCAGTGATAAGTATAAAATGAAAAGTACCATGGAAAATTAGGTCACCAAGTATAAAATACTAGCATAACTCATACCAAGAGCCAAATAAAAAGGTATTAAACAAAAATAATCGATTTTATTTTAATATATTTTTTGGACACAAAATAAAACCAAAAGAGACTTAATATTGATTTTGAAATAAACCTGATATTAATGACAAGTCTTTTGAGTATATTATTGAATCTCAAATACAGTATAAGTAAAAACCAATCGGTGTTTATAAAGAATTTATTAAAAGACTAAGAGCTCTATCTTTTTCTCTAAAAGATATAAGACTTAATATAAAAGTAAATCAAATATGTTGTTTGTGTCTTATCAATAAACTTGGTAAATGAAATTCTGGAAATTAATCCGAGAAAATTCACTTTCAAAATGAATTCCAACTTTTATTTCGTGTTTTATCGCATTTATATTAAATGAAATATTTTTTTATTACCAAAAAAAATTATATCCATTTTTATCCGAAAAATAATTGAAATTTTATTCAACTCTTTTTTCTCTCTCCTATTTTTTAGACTTAATGTAATCTTATCTTTGAAATAATACCAAGCTAATAAATAATATAAGAATTTATTGCTTTGATCAACAAAATAAATAAATAAAATAGAATTCTTATCCTTTAAATAAAACTCTATTAAATCACATATAAGAGACGGAATAATATTTTATTGGGAAAAAACAAATGATCTAGATTAAATGAGAGTGAATTTATTAGTTGTCGTAAAGTAGAATCTCTAAGTAAAAAATGTACTAGTAAAGTTTTTAGGCAAAACTTTTACTCCTTTTAAGTAAAGTTTGATATTTTTATTGCTTATCCAAAGAGAAGTACAGACAACTGGGAATGGACTCAATTTGACTCTTACTCTGAGAATATGATTACTAGTGATTGCATTTTCTTTACGTTTTTTATATTTTCTGATATTTTCCAAGTTAATAGAGTAAAGGTTATCCTGAACTGGGTTAAACATGATTTTAACTCTAGATTCATATTGCTTGATAATAAAATTGATAAAATATTGAATAGGGATTGTATCCATGTCCAATTTGGAGCAAACCTTTAATATACAATAAACAAACAATTGGGTAAAGTAGTTTGGTGATGTAAAATTATTATTTCTTATTTTAATTTTAAAGATTTATTTGTATTGGTTTGAAGTTATTTCATATTAAATATCATAAATTTTAATTAAAAGTATTTTAATCAAATTTCTCATATTTTATTTAAATAATGAGTTAATGGAACCTGAAGAAGTGAGCCAGTGGTCAAAGATTAACTAATTAATTTTATGTTATTTAGTTAACCCAAAAAATTATTCATTTTATTTTAAAGTTAATAAATTTATCATATCGATTAGTTAACCTTAATGATATCTTAGCCAACTGATAGTTGACTGTACTTTATTTTGTGATTTAATTTTTTTTTTAAATAAACTCATTCTGCTAGGTAATAATTTCGATCTGTACATGTAGCTATGTAATTTCGATCATTACATACTATTATCAAAGATATTTATGTGTCAATTATCAAACACTAAGAACTACTCATTTATTTAATTCAATGTCCGATAAAAAACAATAAACCCATTCGGGGGACAATCGGTTCCAAATCCAGTGATTCTATTATTTTCCGGACAACTAATAAATTTCCATTGTGTGCAAGAATAAGAGTAGAGAACACAGTAAAGAGCACAGAATATATATAGATATATATATAGTCTTGATATGTGTCTCACTCGAGGGACTACTTAAACAGATTGCATATACTTAGGATATGGGCCTAACATTAGATTAAATCAATTGTTATTTTCTTGTTATAAAAGTACCTAATATTAAGAGTAGACAACAAAATGAAAGTTAAAATTGTTTTTGAAATTTAATAACATTTAGAATAAAAGGTTTCTCTCTCTCTCCCTCTCTCTCTCCCTCTCCCTCTCCCTCTCTTCCAAAGCATTTAATTTTATGAAATCCTAAACCAATGGTTTGGGGAATAGCGCACAGAATATTAAAAACAAAGTCTTTGTGTAATTAAGTTTAGTCTATCATTAAGTTTATTACCGAATACTAAAGAATATATACTAAGAATTCTGTGTTTTTCTTCTCCTTTCAAATGGTAATCGTTTTTTATTTGAGTAAATAATTATAATGAGTTTTGCCAATGATTTAAACCACAATTAATTTAATAGATCAATTTGCTCTAGCATATATATTGCATTGGAATTTGTTACACTAATGGCCAATAGTTGAATAGTTAAGTTTTTGGTCAAAGAATAAGTCTATTTTTGAGCGAAAATTTTCATTTAATTTTATTGGAGAATAAAAAACGGAAACTATTTTTTCGCCCAATTTTTTTCATTTAACACATTCTTTGCGAACAGAGAATAATATTCTAAGCAATAATCCGGTGCTTACCTTTCACTGCCGACAACTGATTGCCCATCATTTGCTTTGCAATAAACGCCGCCATTATTGAACTGGTGGTGTGCCTCTGCTCAGCCTTTTATGTCAAACTCACTGTGAAATTAGTTGACTGGAAAATAAAGAGTAAAAAATTATTTTCACTGAAGGAAAAAATTATTGAAATTCTGTGCTAAGCACACCAGGGATCATCATGCTCATATAAAACACTTATCAAGCCCAATTTTTACTATCAATCAATACTAGCATAAACTAAATTATTCTATTTTAATCAAGGTTAATTTCTAAATAATATAATTCAATTTGAAATAATATAAGCATAATATTACAAAGAAATAAGAAAATTTCTAGAGCACCTTGGTGATTCCAGTGGAAAAGTCATTGAAAAAGAAAAATCCTGTAATTTTATGCTCACTTACACTTTTTTAATGCCAAGTGATCTGGTCTTCAATATATTCCCAAAGAAATCTTCTTATGCCTCTTATATTAGTATAAGAATATTCTTGTATTTAAAGAAAATCAATAGAAGAATATATTCTTCTTTTGAAGTGAATCTCTTCTTCTTCTATGACTTTAAAATCAAAGGCAATGTTATTATCAATCGATACGTTCTTTTGCGACCCTTATATCACTGAACGAACATTTGGACACCAATTCTTTGCTCAGATGTGTGTCCAATACGTGTGGTTACTTTGCAATTATATTCTATTCTTATAATAGGAATATGTGTTGGCTCTGGTCGTCGACACTGACTCAGTGCCAGTCCCTCTGCTCTTCTAATTGTGTTGTTATGATGTTTGAGGCTATGGATGAATAACACAAATATTATATAGACTTTAATATTGAGTTTTATATTTCTATTTACAATTAATAAACTCTTATTTATTATTCAAAGAACACAGAATAGGAATGTCTTCAACTGATACCGACTTCTAATTCAATGCAAATGACTATTATATTCAGTGGGGGTTTTACCTAGAATTTTTCCCCCATGCTTCATTTGTTGTTCATTGTTTTGTAAATGGAAATTTTTAGTTTATTCACTTTAATGTATCTTGTTAGATAATATTCATTTGAGTGAACTAGTTAAATTTATAAAGAATTGTAAATTTTAAGCTCTTAATTAATTTTATATAGATTCATTTAATTTTTTAACCAAGCTTAAATTAATTCAATATTCATAATTAACTTATTATTTTTTATGAATATTTCAAACTTTTAATCTAATGTTCTTGCTCATTTAAACAAGGTTAATTAAGTGAATAAGAAAAACAAGTGTTTTAATTAAAGAATTCTATTAATTAATAGTTGAGTCAATCATTAGAAACAAGAATTAGTGATATATTTTTGGAAAAAAGTTTTTAATCAATTTTTGAGTGAAAATAATTTCAAAAAATATGTTAACAAAAGTGTTTTAAAAGTTGTTCGCTTAAATAGAAAACTAGACAATACTCCGGGCATTTTAACATATTTTCCATTCTTTAGAGCTAATAATGTATTAATTCTTGATTTAACACAACTATATATATTTAACGCTAGAAAACACCGAACAGAATGAAAAACTACTACATTAATATGTGAGTAAAGAAGTTTTAATTTCCAGTCAAAACGCCAGTCATTTTCAAAGCATAACTTTTCAATTTTGGTGAACAAAACAAAAAAAAATTGGTTAACAAACGAAGAGTGAACTCAATTCAATGCCTCAGAGTTTTTATGCAAATATTATATTTTCATTTCAAATGTTTGATATGAAAATACTTTTCCTTCACTCAAATGATAGCGAAGTTCTTCACTCAGTTTGTTATGTATTGAAATTTATTCACTATTTTCTTCTCTGATTGAATCCACGATACAATTCATTCTATTATTCCTTATCTGAAATGCCCAGGGATCTACTCTAGCTATTAATTTTTCAATGGCTTATGCTACTTTCTATATTATCTTGGTATTTTTTAAAAGAAAATACTTTAATAAGAATCATATTTTCTTAAGAATATTCTTTAATTTTAGAATAAATTTTTATTAATGAATAATACCAAGGTAATATTCAAATATATTCTTGTTAAATTGAATCAAAGGTATTTGTTTAATTTTGTCACTACTACCTTGGTCACATATTTTTTATATATTTAATTCAATTGTAAACATGGAATAGATTTTGTGATTTTCTTTAGCTTTTGATTTACAAAAGAACTCGTTTTTCATTCAAAGGCAAAGAATATTCAATTTATAGAAATAGTGTTAAAAACATTTTAAAAGTAAACTCTTTTCTATTTATTTTCTGTTTAGAAAATTTCCAAATTAAGGGCAAAAAAGCATTTTTTCCATTCGAGTTAAGTTGAAAATCAAACATTGATTTCATATACAAATAAATCCCTTCAATTCAACCGAAAATTTAAGACTTATTTCGTCTAAAAATAGAACTTTTGATTCAAAGAAATATTTAATTCAAAAATAATATAATAATTAATACAAAAGAATATATAATAATTCAGTGATTTATTCATTAAATTACTTTTGTTTCAAATAATAGTCTATTCTAGAAACTCATATGAAGTCCATTATCTCTAATAAATTATCACTTTTGCCATTCCTTTTAACTCAGGGCTCAAACATTATGTATATTAAGGAATGCAAAGAACTTATGTTTTTCTCATTAAAATTATCAAAAAATGTTATTAATATTAATGTAATGTAATATCAACTCATTTTCCATATAATAAAAAGTAATTTAAGAGAGAGTAAGGGGAGAGAGAGAGAGAGAGAGAGAGAGAGAGAGAGAGAGAGAATGATTTTTCTAAGTAAAAGCTTTTCATTTAGAATGTATTGTATTTGAGTTGAAAAGATTTTTGTAGAAAAATGTCTCCGAACTGTTTCATAGTATGGCTCAGAGAAAGAATTATAAGAATCAAAAGTGAAGCTATAGTTAAGAAATTTATTTTGACCCTATCGTCTTATCAATTTATCAAAAGGTTGTCTCCGATAAGTTTAGTGTCAAATTCCAAACATTTTCAACTTTTTATTGTATTTTATTGAATAGAAAAGGAATGTATTAAAAGTTTAACTTAAAATATATTTCATTTGTATTCATCTCTCGTTTGAAGTCATTTCATATTATTTTAAGTTTTGTTTAATAAATAATAATATAATTAAATATAAAATTGAAGTCATTATATATATATAATTTGATAACTAATGGGTTTCCCTAAAGAACTGTTCATTGATATCGAGGAAGAGCTAATTTGCGGTATTTGTCACAATGTTTTAGAGGACGTCATCAGAACACAATGCGATCACAATTTCTGCAAGAAATGTGTCCAACAGTATATCAACGGCAGCGTTAATTTCTGTCCTCAATGTCAACACCCGTTTTGTATTCAATTAAAACAAGTGTTTAAACAAAATAATGGGATTTTCAATAACAACTCTATTATAATCAATGGTTACTTTTTCGGCGCCAATCAATTGGTTAATAAAATTATTGGCAAACAAAGAGTGAAGTGCACTAATTATAACATGGGATGTAATGTTCAAATGAAATTGTCTTCACTTGAATCACATTTACAGGAGTGTACTTTTACAATGTTATGTGACCTCTTTACTAAAATATTAAACTCCAACCCACGCCACATATAGTGTGGTCATACCTTCAGTCAAGGCATGGATTATCAAAAAATTGAATTTCAATAAAAATTTTCAATTAATAATAACTTCTCTATTAATGTATTGTTTTTCAAATATATGTTTAAAATATTCAAAAAAAAATTTCAAATTTTTCTGAATAAATAAAATACAATAAAAAGAAATAAATGTAAAAGTTTTACAAATTTAGCAAGAGTATTTTTCTTTACAACCAGGATTAGTATTTTTTCTCAAACACAACTTCACCGTTAAAGAAAAAGTTTTAGAGCACAGAATAATTATATTTAGTCTTGACTTAAGAGCTGTGCGACACAAGTCTTATCAGATTAACTGAAAATCAGAGGAATTAATCTTTTTATTGATATCTAACGGAAAGAAGAGCTCAAAAAATATCACTTATTTCGTGTAAAACCAGAACTGAATGTCATTTCAGTTAAATGTCTATATTTTGAGAGCATTAGTCAACTCTATATAAGTTTCATATTAAAACCAGAGCACAGAATAACTCGTTTTCAATTAATCTGAGTACAGGTGCAATTAAAATCATTTGAAACTTGCTAAATTATTCAATATATCAAAGTTATTCTCCTATTAATTGATTAAATTAACTCATTTTTAGATTTTTATTTATCTTTAATACATTTTTAAACATACCTTGCTCACTCATGTATTTATGTAAATAATTTGATTAAAGTGCTATAAAATACCACCAAGGTTATATTTCAATATAAAAGAGTAAAGAGTTTTGTTAATATACCATGATAAATAATAGAAAACAAATTTTATAACCTTGTAAAAGCTTCTTTTACCCTTGTTTATTAGTAATTGTACTAGAATATAATTAAATCAATTGAACAAGCTAATATATTCTTGGTTATACCATTAGATTTCAATCAGAGTATTCCCTAAAATAAAACTTTTATTTGAGAAAACTTTTTTGTATAAAAAAAGAGACATTTATTCTGTGTTTAACTTAACTTAAGGGCAAATAATACTAAATAAAAGTTAACATACAAAATGTTGGACTCAATTCTATACTTTTAGCCCTAAACTAACCGAAACAGAAATAAAATGTTAGTAATCAGTGTCTGGTAGTTGTATATAGAGTGGACTACCGGTGCCTACAAATAGTCTCTGATTAAAAGCATAAACTGTTGTTTCGATTCCTTTTCGGACCAATAAATGAGTCCTTTAGGAGCCATAAATCGCTATAAAAACTTTTCGCCTCAACTCTCAAATCAGACAAACAGTGGGTTTCTGTGCGGATATGAGGTCACAATTACCAGAATAAATGAGCCGAACACAAGACTATGTCAGTGCTGAGCCATTGAGCTGTACGGGTAGGGCCCGCATCCCTTTCCCTTTGAGAAAGAGCTCATCATTTACAGACCTATTCCTCACATCATTTAATTGTAAATCAATGAAGCAATTTATTTGAGCAGCAAATCAAATGTTAGCATGGTTCATTTGGATAAACGACTCAATAATAAATAGATACAAAAAGAAATACAATATATGAGCTTGCTAAGTTGAATAAAAAACTTTAAAGAAACTGTTCATAACTCATATCTTGAATGTAATCTTTTTAATGGAGTTTAAACCATAAAAAATTATATTTATTTCTCTCCGAATAAATAACGATAAAAGTCAAGTAAAAATACAATACTAGAATAGAGAAGTGAGCATGGTATTATATCAAATACTATCCATGATAACTCTGTTTAATGAGTGTTGGAAATCATTTCCGAGCCATTTGAGAATAGAACTAGATTATATAAATTAAATTCTTAATAGCGGGTAATAATCATTTAATTTTGGGGCTCTAAAAATCTAAACACAGCGCACAGAATAAGTGGCGACTCGTTTCTCCCTCCCTCTCTTTCTCTACAATAAAAGCTTGTGCTGAGCCATGAATTTAAAACTAAATAGATATAAAAATTCAATTTTAATGCCATCAAAGGAAAAGCCTTATTAATGAACCCAAAAATGTTATGAAATAAATATAATTTTCTGTTTAAAAAATATCTATAAATTATTTTTCTTGATTTACGTCTTGCGGGAGGAAAGGGAGTCATGTTTAACATAAATGTTTATATTTAAACGAATTTAATTTATAGCAAGTAATTTTTTATTATAAAAGTGTTCTAGATCATTCTTGTTATTCATATTCTTTAATATTCTTTAGATATATTACCTTATTTTATAAAATAGTGTTTAATATTTATTTTGAAGAATTGATTACATATTTTGGGTTTTTTTCGCTAAAAATTATTGTTTTCATATTCAATGGTTCGGAAAATAACGGAATTTTCATATTTTATAAAGAATTGATTTCTGGATAACTTTTCTTGGTTTTGTTCTTGCTAAATTTTTTTTTATTAAAGCAATTTCTCTTGCAAGATTCATTCTAAAAAACAAAGTTTCTTGGCAAAAAATAAATTTAATATTTTTTGTTTATATCAATTTAATTAAATTTCCAGATGGATAATTTAGCAAGATTATTTTAAGATTAGAGCAAAATCCATTAGAGCTACTAAATATTCTAACATTCGCTGCTAATAAAGAAACCAATTTTCTAGAGGTTAGTGTCCTATAAAGCGATTAATGTGTAAAAATTAAACTTATCAAGAACAATTTACTTTGAAAATAATTTACCCTTGATGAAATATAAAATAACTTTATCCGATGTCACTTATAATTAAGAGAATGACTTTTAATTTTTGAGACAATTTCGAGACACAAGACATCTGACAAACACATTGTATGAGTGGTTAGTAATTAAATTACTGACACTTTTCTCTATTGTGAGCCTTTGCTCTGAAAAATCTCTTGTTTTTAGAGAATATTTTTATTATTTTAATTAAAAATAAAAATTTTTATATAAGTTTTGATAAAAACATTTTTGAAATATTCTTGACATTTGAGTTCCGGTAGTTTTCTTCACAAGGGATGAGAAAGAAAATAGTTATATCATTGAGAGATTACACAGAAAAAAGAGGGCTTTCCTGTAAATCGGCGATAGGATTGACTTTGAAAAATATTTTTCACTATTTCAAAGCACAGAATAACTATACTCTATATAAAAAGCTTAACTATTTTAACGCCTGTGATCTAAACCGTGACTTAATATATGAAAACCTTTTTTTCTGAAGAAAAATACAGATTTATTGAACTCCAGATTTCAAATCTCAAGAAAAGAGCAAAGAAAAACATCTCTCTCTCTCTCTCTCCCCCTCTCCCTCTCTCTCTCTCTCTCTCTCTCTCTCTCTCCTCGTTCTAAACTCTGAGTTCAAGTAATTCTTCTTCCGATTAAAACTAACGGAAATCAAACTTTTCTGCGCCGAAAGACATTCAATGTATAAAAAGGGAGAGATTTCTATAGAAGTCTTTAAAAAACGTCTTCTAATAAATTTCTGTTCATTCGATTGGATTTTTATCTATTTTTTCTCTCTCTCTCTCTCTCTCTTTTTATTCTGTGCTAAAATATTTTAAACTCAGCCCCGAATTTATAGTCCGCCCCTTAAGTGTGCTATAAATTTGTCTTTTATGCTCCACTTATTACATAAGAGGCATAACTTATTTGGAGAAAAACTTATTCCCAAATCCTAATAAATCTATGGATCAAAACATTTGCCTCAAAATATAATACAATTTAATCAAAAAGAAATTCCAATAAATATATTAATTCGTCTTCTCTTAAGAAATGGTTTTTAGATTTTCTTCGAGTTTTTTCTCTTATTATTTGCTTTTCAAAGAAAATAACATAACTTTTGAAGAATACTTTCCTAAGAATTTTCATAAGAATTTAAACCAATTTATTAGTATTTTCTTGAATTTCCTAAAGAATATTCCGGATAATTGTAGATAAATATTATCCAGACAAAGGAAAAGTTGGCCTGGGCATAATATTCTAGTGAATTTATGTCTATGGATTAAAGTAAGGCATTTGTTGACCCCAGGATTTATGTGTTTCGGCATAAAATTAATGCCACAAAAATAAGTCTTATTTCAAAAACTAGTGATAAATACTTCATAGAAGAGAGAAATACTAGAATTCAAAACTATAAAAGTTTAGAATCGATAACAAACCCGTAAAAAACTCAATCAATTTATTGATATTTATTCTGTGCTATTCATCGGAAAAGTCAGCGAAAAAAAATATTATTCCTATTATTATATCAAATGAAAAGTTGACTCAAAATTTCATAAAAGAAAATTTCAATTCAAACCAATTTATTAATCAAATGAATGAAATAATATAATAATTTAGTTTATTATTCGACCAAGAAATTTATGACAAGCTCATTTTTTCTCCCTCTTTCCCTCAAGATCAGAATAATAAGGAAAATCCTTTGGGCGCCAGTGCTTTATATAATCATAAATCAGTGACTTTTCATAAGTGGAAAATTCAATACTCCTCTCGAAAAGTCAGTCTGACATCTGGCACAAATCAAAACATTACTTATTCTTCATTTTTATTTCTTTCTCTTATGCTGTTCCCTTCCGTTCCCTTCTGTTCCGTTCTATTCATCAATACTTAGGGAACGGATTTTCAATTCGAAGAAAAATGACTACAAAACAAAGTTCTATTCGAGAGAGAGAGAGAGAGAGAGAGAGAGAGAGAGAGAGTCAATCATTTATAAAATGAAAGTATAATTCAATTGATTTTCATATATTTTATAGATTTATATCAGAAATACTTAATAAGAAAAAGTAAGAATATAAACAAAAAGAGCACAGCCTGTCATTCAAACACTTATTGTGTGGGACTGGTATGTGAGTGGGGGAAAGGAATAACACAGAGCACACAAAGAAAGAAAATGCTTTGTTAATAGCAGTCCATATAATGACACAACTAATGGAATGAATGGAATGCAATGGAAGACCTCTTTTTCCTATTATAGAAGAACAGCAAAAAAACCATATTATAAGAGAGGGTAACGAAAGAGATGTCACATCTGGTGATAGGGCTAAGACTCGATATCCCACTATAGAAATAGAATTACTATTAGAAGAGTAATCGATTTGATTAACTCTAATTAATTAGTAGTTCTCTTCCAATAGAAATCTGTGTTTTGGGAGAAATCAGATCCAAAGCCTTCTCTTATTGTTTAGGAATTCAATGAGAGAATGAAGTATTGGCTTCACTGTAACTCTGGACAGACATACGGTTAAGTGCACTGTTAGTTAATGGAGGACAGGCCTATCAGACTTTGTGTGTGTGTGTGTGTTTCGCACAAGAATTTGAATAATGAGATCTTAAGGAATAGAAGAGAATAAACACTAGAATTAATGACTTCGAGAATCGTTTGGACGTTAGATTAATTCACCGCAAAAACCAAACTAAATCGATCAGCACATAAGCAAGCACAAAAATGCCACAAATGGAACTACTAGCACAACCTCTACTATATTTTTAATAGTGGAAACTTTAATTCTAAAGTAAACTTTGTTCAATCGGAACTTGCAAGGTCATTAGCAAAGATGTATTTCCAAAGAGGATTTTATTCAATTACAAAGATACAAAGGGTGACCAAGATAATCATGCTTAAAAGAACGATCTTGGCTAAGTGGAATTTTGTACACAAATGTAAATAAATAAATAAATTTATTTCAAATAATAGCTATTTCTCAATAACCTAGATCTATTTATCTAAGGTTTTATTGATGGTTAGCTATACCTCCCTCTGGGTATCACTGATTCTAAGCGTTCTGTTCAAGGATTTTATGGCAATAATTTTGAAAATTGCGTTTCATTAATGAAAAATAAGTTTTCATTTATAAGAATTACTTTTCAGATGAGTTTAAATTATTTGAATATATTTTTCATGAAAATATCATTTTCTTCGATAACAAATACGAATCAAAAGTAAAGATTATTCTCTTTTAATTTCAACTATTTATTAGATAATAGCACAGAATAATAGGCAAATCATTGATCGTTACCTCAAAGAATACTCGAGTAATAAATTCTTATATAAAAACAGAAATTAATCAAAATTTCAAATAAAAAAAATCATTTATAAGTCTCACGCGATTTGAAAGACAATTTCATTTTTATGAATAATACTCTTGCTATCTATCCATTGATTATATTTTAAAAAGAACCTTGATAATTATAGTATACATTGCAATGAAGATTACATTTTTTATATGAGAGAAAAAAATATTAAAATTATATTTCAAATAAAAATCTAAAGAAATGAACGAAAGAACTACTCTTTTATTATATATATTTTTATTATAAAAAATAGTCATAAAAGAGATGAGAAATACAAATAACATGCAATAAATCCATTGAATATTATATTAGAGCAAGCATTTATAAATATTTGCTTGCTATTCTTATTCAGTATTCAAGATTAATTGCTAGATTAAAATTCTTACTTTGATTATGAATGAGTACTTTGAAGACAGAGATTCTTACTTTGCTTTTAGCGAAACGAGAAATTTATTCACTGAATAAACTTTTTTTCTCTCTCTCTTTCTCTTAAACTTATATAACGGCACAGAATAAGTAGTGACTCATGAATGAGACGGACGAGTATCACATCGAAAGTTATGTCAAATAGATCTCAAAGATTTCTAATACTTTTGTGCTTATCTTCGATGAAATGTTTGGTCGATTCGAAACTCATTCATCACTTTCTCTGTTCTTCAGTGAAGGGAAAAGTTTTGTTTGCAATGACTGGTGTTTTGTGACGACTAAGAAAAGAGACGATTATCTCAAATCAAAGCGCATATAAAACACCAGAAGAGTAACGGTTTGAGCGCATCAGACACTGACTGCGAACGATGACAGTCCAGTGAAAATAATTCTCAGCAGACGATTCTGTGCCTGAATTTAGTTTAACACTGTTTACGCACTGAGCCTTTTATACACTTTTGGCCAATACTGTGCAGAATCGGAAATGTATGTCCTCTCTCTTTCATTCTAAACACAAACTATTTAATCAAAAGAGAGACTAAAACAGACATAAAACTGATTCTTAGTTTTGTTTCGTCCGATTAAATGATATTCGAGTCCGGAGTCGATGAGAACCGAGTCTTTACTCTATGACTTACTGACAAATCATAGCCAAACGGGACGATGACGTAAATGACTGGTAATCGCAAAGACCGCAGCACTGTTACAACCGTTTATATATTGCACAGCACTTCATTGTGTTCAATATCCAAGGGCATTCTATCTAACAGCATCTCTCTCTCTCTCTCTCTCTCTCTCTCTCTCTCTCTCTCTCTCTCTCTCCTCACTCACACACTAACTGATCGATTGTACGCAGAGAACAACCATAAGAACAAAAGGCGCTCAGAATAATAAACGATAAAAAGCGGAATAAAAGCGCAGACTTTAACTAAATTAAAGTTTTTTTCTTCTCTTTTAAAAGAAAACGATATTAAAGTTAAACTTTTGTATACATTTCAAACTTTTTTTTGTTGAGTGATTTTGTGCTCATTTTCTAAAAAATATTCAATCGATTAGTGTCATAGAGATTGTTATCCTTCAAGTTTTACTCATTCTTTGCTTAATTGAAGTTTGATTAGGAAAATATTTAGCTCATGGAGTGGTTTAAGTGGAACTCTGTTTGTGTTTCAGTAAAAATTTTAATAAAAAATATATCTTTTTTTCTCTTTAGACATGAATTTTGCATTTTTTCCACAAAATTTTCACTAAAGATATGCTAATTTTGAATCACATTTTCATATTTTATCGCAAAGTTTTTAAAAATTGATTGATTAAACTCTAGGAAGTTTTGATAGCTCTCTATTTCTCTCTCACTCCGTTTCATTTCATAAATGAAAAGCACAGAATATTCTCTACTTTTAAGTAAAGACATGATTTGAAGGCCAAACACTTGAATTGCTGTCGCAATAAATAATAACTCATTTTCAATGATAAGAAGCATTAAAAAAGTTTCCTCGACTCAAATATTAATTAAAGATTAATGAAATTATTTTCGAAGCCTTTTCTCAACTAAAATCATATTTAATATTAATTTATGGCTCAGAAAATAGTTTCTCGTTTTATGAGAAGCCATAAGTATTATAATATTAATGAAATAACTTGTTTTCATAGCGAACACCAATAACTGTCCTTCAAATAAATTGACCACATATTTATTGGATGAATTTTTCCTTGTTATTCATAATAATACCGTAATTTTTTAACTTGATTTATATGAAAAAGCTCTTGGAAACTTTTTTCTCTCTCATTTATTTCATAGAAAATAATATATAAATAATTATATATAATATAATCAATAATTTCTAATGACTTTATCTATAATTTTAAATTAAGCAAGCACATAGGAATTTCCATTAATCATATTCATTATCTAGTCTAATTTTAGTTTGATATAGCCTTGTTCAAAATAAAGTAATTACAGTATGACTTAATTCATATTTTGATTGAAATGTTTGTCAAATAAGCCGAAACATTTCAGTATAAATAATTCATAATTAGAATTCATGCCAATAAAAATGACATTGATAATAATCACTGAGCCAGTCAAATAATAAGAAGCCTAGTGACTCTAATGCCTAGAGTAATATATTAATCTAGCAATTATTGACTATAGTATCAATTCTTATATCAATATTTTCATACAAACCTTTTAATGAAAAAAACAAAACTTAACGATAAAACAAATAAAATGCTATAAAAATAACACAAATATTATATTCATTTCCATTACTATAAGTCTTATCAATCGATTGTGTGGTTAATCAGAGCGAAGCCTAAACTAACCTTATATTCAAAGCCAAACGAATCTTGTAATCAATATATGAAAATAGGCATTACTTTTGATTAATAGGGTATAACTCAAAGTCAATGAATATATAGAGTAAGAGTGTTAGAGCAAAATCATCATGCTAACTCTTATAGACAATCTCTATATAAATTTAATTAATCATGTTCAATTTGGATCATATATTATTTGTGTTGGTCAATCAATTTTCATGATTAATAGAATATTGCCTTGTCTAATTAATCTGAGCCGCTAAGTAATTGTTCCTTGCTAAATAGTTTATATTTTTTTAATCATGATTATATGCAAAAATCACCATGCTCATAAATTAATAAAAGCCACCAAAATTCTAGGGAATATCACTTTTAATAATGAAATCAATTGATTTAATTGAATTAATCCTCGCTATAAATCAAGAGTATTATCATTAAGCAAGCAATAATTCCGTAACTATGACCAAGATTATTGATTTTTCATAAAACTGTCCACACATTAATACTCTAATAACTAAATTTACTTTATTTAATATCAATTCTCTCTCTCTCTCTCTCTCTCTCTCTCTCTCTCTCTCTCTCTCTCTCTCTCTCTCTCTCCCTCTCAAAGTTGAGGGTATGTCCAGAATTGGGTAAAGCAATGGTTAGATTGATTAATGGCTGATATGTTGAGACAAAGTCTACAATTGTTGGGTAATGACGGACACGATTTCCAGTTAGAAGTAAAAGTCATTAAATTTGAGGACAAAATCGATGAACGAATAGCAGATCTAAACCATTGATTTTCATCAATGAATTCAAACGACACAACATATAAGTGAATGCGTCGATCGATTTCACAAATAATTATAGTCCGCTCAAATGCATGTTTTCATCTCTAAATTTAATTGAGTTTTAGTGGACAGTTCAAAGTGGACACACATCTACTTCATTGGTCAGAGTATAGTTGCTGTCAGTTACAGACGCACCCAATCGATAAACTCCTTTCTCTTTTTCTTCCCTTTTTGGGTATACTTTTTGTCTGTTTTTATTAACTCAATGACTGGCTTTTTCGATGACTTGAAAACAATAATCAATTTATGTTTCACTCGTTTTGTTTCACTTAATTGTTATTTGAGTGCAATTCAGCCGAAACTCAAGAAATGCCAAAACAAATGACTGGACTGTCGACCGAAGGCTCGTTTCCTTTATACTACTGTTAGCATCGAATCAATAGTTTGAGCCCCAAATGTGAAACACATCGAGAAAATAATATATTGCAAAGAATTGGCACAAATTTTATGCCTAGACTTCGATCTTATGGTTGACTACTATTTTTCAATCGATTCATTCGATCGTAAGTCAATTCCCTCTTTTATTAAACTTATATTTTTTGTGTTAATTCATTACTAATTTCACTCAACTTATTTTACGACAAATTTCTTTCCGATTCAACTCTTTCTTAGCAATACTTAAGTATAGAAAAAGATATTTTGTTTTCAGAAAAAAGTTTTTTTTTTGAAAAAACTTTTTTCTTTCAATCGATAGAAATGTGTCAAAACAATTGGACACAAAAACTATTGAAAATAAATTAAAACATATCGGATGTAAAGACTATAATAAAAGATATAAACACGAGAGAGTAAGTGAGTGAGTGAGTGAGTGAGAGGGAGAGGGAGAGAACAATAGAAACTTTTTTTAGGCCGTGAAAGACATATATACGATAGTTTTGTTGCCATAAATTACATTTTATGGCTTCAAATCCTAATTTGATTCAATGAAATACCGCACAGAATAGACAACAGAGTTGAGGAAATGACTTTTGTGTCGGTCCCCCGGGATTACAATCGGTTCTTCACAGGATTTACTATTGAAACAACTTTAGAAGAGTTGAGATGTGGACGAAAAATGGATTCACTTTTCCATTTCTATTTCATGACAATAACCATAAAATATTGATCATGATGATTTTATAGCAAAAATAAAAATAGCAATTTACACCCACGAGTAAATGGCCAAGCTCAACTATCACAAAAAATAATCAGAGCCTAAAAAGTATGTGTTTTACATATCAATTGATTAAATCATTTAATATCATAATTGTTTTGCTTGTATTTCATTCTGTGCACAACAAAATATTTGAAGTACCGGTTCGGGCACTACTCGTATGCATTACTCGGCAATGAGAAGAGCCAACCATACAATTGTGAAGTAGTCTTACAAAAGTGGAATTCGTGCTCAAAATACTTTATATTTTTGGTCTCCACTAAACTGTTTGTGTATTTTTTGATGTAATTTCACTGAACTGGTAGTGATTCTGATTTAGTGGTATATTCTGTGCGCTCTCATTGTATCTCCTGTGCTGTGTTGCCGGTACGGCACTCAGTCCTTAATGCTGGACACGTCTGATAGTTTGTCGATTAATTTGACCGACAAATAGCTCGTTATAAATCATTACAGTTCGTAGTTGTGGGCCAGTGGTGTGCTCTCCCCTCCTATTCTCTCTCCCTTTCCTTCTAAACGATAGAAGAAAACCACAATAGAAGAGAACAAAAACCACTTTAAGAATATAATGGATTTTTATCGCTCCTTCTTTTATGGCTTTCCCTCAGATATCATTCAAAACGGATTATGTATTTGTTATTAATAGTTGAAATTCATTATTCATTTTGACTGAAATATATTTTTTTATATATTTATACAATAAATCCTCGATATATTTATATAATATATTTATAGATATATTTATAAATCTATACATATTATATATCAATATTTAGATATAGTTAAGGTTTTCCAAAGCATTTATTATTCCGATTCTTATTTATACACAATTTTAGTGTTGAATTGAATGCAAAAATAAATTGAATATTTTATGAAATTTCCTGAATTTTTGATGACTGCACTCAACGATTATATTCCGATGTCTTTCAATACCATTCGGTTCAAATGTGTGCCCAAATTCTTGTGCCGTAAATATTGAGGCAAACTTTTAATGCACTTTATATTAGACTATATTTTTTTCTAAACAAATTGTTGTTTAATATTCTGTTCAATAAAATGTTCTATCAATTTTTCCTTTAAATATACCTAGTACGAAACATTAATAACATAAAAAATAGCCAAGCTCTATTCTATATTATTATTTAATCAAATTAAAATTAAAATTAAATAAATTATCAAGCAAGAATATTTTATTTAATAAATAACTTTCATTAAAATTAATTATTTTATCATGCTATTTCAGGAGCATGGTCATTAAATAATTATATGGAAATCTCAGAAATACGGTCTGGGTATCTAAAAATTCAAATCAGATTCAATATTTAGAATTCTTTCAATTTTAAAGTTTTAACTATCATATTTAAATTAACTATAATTAACATGATCATGGTCATTCGAAATGAAATTTTAGATATAGTTTCTACATGATACTAAACTCATTGTGATTTGAATTTTTAGATACCGTACTACTCAGCAAATATTTTACAATTCTTTTATATAATTTAAATAAGTAAGCACAAAAGTCTTCTAATCTAGAATGATTGTGCGCTATAAATTAAAAAAAGGTTTAGCTTGCTCACACTCGTTCACAACAATAGTTTTATTGCTTACTTTAAGACTTAGGATATATTGATCGCCACTCACAAAGTGATGATCTGTGCCTTTATTCTCAATTTCAGTCCTCTCTCTCTCTCTCTCTCTCTCTCTCTCTCTCTCTCTCTCTCTCTCTCTCTCTCTCTCTCCTCTCAAACTCCCCTTATTTGTAGTCTAAATGATCCGGTTATTTGTGTAATAAAATTGCAAATTTTCCGCTGATCATTCACTTAACAATAAGCTCAGGCAAGTTTTAAATGGGGAATTTAGACCAAGAGCTCACTTTTAGGGCAAATAAATTGTGAATAACGTCTTTATTATTCGTGAGTCAAGTATTGGAGCACTCATTAAACAAATCGATTCTTTGAGTTAATGAAAGTCAACTGTAATTTTAATACAATTTTATCGATTGTATAAATACTGTGCGAAATACGTTTGGAAACATATGGCACAGAATATGGCACTGAATATGGAACTGGAATAGTGAGGGATCAGAATAAAAGAACTTTCCTTTTATTATATTTGCATTCGGAGTGTTTTTATAAGATTAATATCATTGAGTCACTTATTCCTCGATTATATTACTTTGTCTTTTGGAACAATTCATATTTTATTAAATGAGCTTGCAAGGTTAAATTAAATTAGAATTAATATTCAAATTTACCTAGCTCTATTTAAATTAATTGAAATTTTCAAAGAAAAAGATAAATATTTAAATTATTCAAACTATTAAATGCGAGTAAAATAAATTTATAAAAGCAATGTTAATTATTGATCTAGGTAAGAGAATAGAAAATTTATTTGCTCATATTTTAGTTTGCCCTTACCCTTATTTAATTAGCAATTGTACTTGATGAATTAATGAGCTAAATTCGATTTCCATTCGGAATCAGTAATTAATGTATGAATGAAAACATTTCTTCGAAAGTATATCCTCTGAGAAATCAATGAGAAGATTGTATTCACAGAATTACCGATAATCATAGTTATCGAGGCATTAGTTTCGCCCAAGAATACAGTTTTGTTACAAACTTTGTTTTTTTAGTTTTTATATCAATTTCTATCAAAAAAAATCAGTGAATTATTACCGAATAAATAAATTAATAAAAACCTAACATTACTTAGAATTCAGGGATGGGCATGTTTCTGACCACTAGGGGGAGTAACCATAAATCTTGAATATTAGAATAGGCAAGGTAAAATATATTATTTTAATGAATTACTGGATAATTAATATATTTTGTAAAATCAATTTTTATCGATTATATAAAGTTTTATTGATCTTGGTAATTAAGTAATACCTACTATAACTATATAATTAATAAAAGCAAAAAAAGAAGCTTGCTATTTTTAAACGTAATCTTAGACCCCCTCCTAGTCTGCACATCACTGGACATTAATTAAT
The DNA here is from genome assembly GCA_034695785.1 of Galumna obvia. Classification (NCBI taxonomy): domain Eukaryota; kingdom Metazoa; phylum Arthropoda; class Arachnida; order Sarcoptiformes; family Galumnidae; genus Galumna; species Galumna obvia. The sequence goes on from JAQFZM010000045.1 coordinate 62,745, forward strand.
GTTCATTTCATTTGCAAAAAACAAGAAAATGTCGTTTTTAATCATTTTGTTGGTATAATAACACCAAATATCTTGAATTACAGTTAATGGAAAATATAAACGAGTATTGAGTATTAAAATGTGCTTGCTCAACACAACTAACAATACATTATTCATATTATAATATAAACGATTTATGACTTATTGGTCATTAAATTAAAAGTCTTTAAGTTATATAAATATTAATTATAATATAAGCGATCGATAACAACACATAAACACTTTTTATATAGGGTTATCAAGATAGATTTTGTATAACCTTTTAAATCATCTTATTATGTTAGAATCATAATGGTTTTTTTCAAATTATTCTAGTTCTAATATTTTACTACCTTTTAAAAAGGTGTCTATTTTTATCTCTTAAGGAATTACTAAAAATAATTCGATGAAATGTTAGGAAACAAATAATATCTTAATATAAATAAAATGTTTTCAAAAAATAATTAAATAATAATTAAGTTATAATTAATATATTAGTAAAGAAAATATTTTTAATGACTAGAATAGATATTTTAATACTTTAATACATATCTTATAGAAAGGTATACACCCTTTCAAAGTATGAACAAAATTATCTGGATAACCCTATACATTAAGGGGATGAGTATAGAAGAGCATAGCATACATAATATAAATATTAATGATCTGATATTCAATATCAAGAGCATTGAATATAAGATATGGAAAGGCATTTAATCTATCAAATGTTCATAATATTGACATAAAAATTAATAAAATAAAAAGCTATTGCTATCAACGACAGAACTCTGAGCGCTGCAAATGATAGGACTCAACACATAAAAAAGGAGTCCATTATCTCAAAGGAATAAATGATAGGAAAGTTTTTGTTTTCATTTTTGGCTTTTATTCAAACTTTTAACAAATGTTTTGTTAATAAGTTTTGACTGAATTCTAATAAAACTTTTTTCTCTCTCATTAAATATTAGCGGAATTTTTGTTATAAAGAGTTTATTTTCACTTAATTTTATGTGTTTTATGCAAGAACATGTTTTTTAATATTTTTTTGCTCTTGGACAATGGAGCTTAATAGTTGGCAAATATTATGTCTCTTATAAATTATGTTTAAATTATGAATATTTTTAATTTACTTATCTTTTAATACATTATATTTTTCTATCATTTATTTTAATAATATTTGGTTCACAAACAAAGTTATTAAGAGACAAAGAGTTATAAAATCATTTGCATATTATATGAAAATTACCTGGGTGTCCAAGGGGACATTCATTATATTCTAAATATATGATATTAACAAGCTTATTCTTTTGTTAAAAATAATTAATTAATTATTAATTAAAATAAATTACTTTAAAATAACAATTATTTTAAATTTGATTTTTTTTAGTATGAAAACTTTTAACCTTGCTAACAATTTATCCATTAAAAAAGGTTATAGATCTTTTGAGCCTATATTTAACATTGTTAAAAATTGGTGAATAGTTAATAGCCAGATAATTTTAGAACTAAATTAAATAAAAAACATTAAAGAAATTTTGATAAACATTTATGAAATGTGTTTCAACTTTGATATTAAACAAAATTCTTGATAATTTAATTCAAGTCTTATTTGAACAAGATAACATTTTTATCTGAAAACTATGAATAGTAATAATAATATAATTGAATTACAAAATATGATTTTCTCTGTAATTTTAATACTTTTCATAGAAATGATTTTATTGAATATTATATTCATAACCCCATAACTAATATTCATAGAAAGACCTCATTCATTGACTTTATATCATGATTTAATAGAAATCTTATTATGGATAATATGAACCAATACTAAAAATTCAATTAAATGAATATAATTACCGTTTATTCGATGCAATTATTCTATACTTCTATGCCATTAAGAGTAGAGGAAATCATCAAATTCTGTGCAATGGATCTGAAAAATAGTAGAGAGAAAAACATATGATTATAGACTTGCAATTCGTGTACAGAATTCTATTATCTTTACTATTATTGATATCTAAATATAATATTATATATAATATATGTTATAATCAAATAAATGTTTAGTTAATGTCTGGTTATTGAAGAGTTGACCCGATTTTAAAGATTTTAAGAATTCATTAGTTCTGTTGTCGACCTCTTATTGAAAAGTGAAGTGCAGTTCATTTCTCATCGAAAGAGAAGAGAAGAGAAAAAATAAAAACAAATTTCATCGACTCATGAGTTCCGCATTTTTATAATAAAAGCGATATTTTTATAATTTATTGCTTCAGTCATGAGCTTCGATGGCAAGACGTTTGAGCACAGGTATAGCCATGGGTATACTCCTAATAAATCATATCAGATGAAATTCCTTATAGATTTAACCATGGTTATTTTTAGAAATAAATAAAAGCATCGGAATAAATTCCAAAGGAAAAAGAATGCATTAGGAAAATAACCAAGTTCATTTGTTTATTCATGCTTGAACTTAAGGAACAAGCAAACCCACACACGTTGCTAAAACTCTTATTTAGCACATGTAGAGAACCTTGTTCATTTGTAAAAAAACTCAAGTCTTATTGAATTGCATTTCGCATCCGAACACTCAAAGTATGCCATTTCTGACCTGAATTCAAGATTACAACTCATATGAGCCTCAAAACTATAGTATTTTTTTGCTGCACATCTCTAGTGTTTTGTGTCCAATCATTGGCACTATTTTAGCAAAACATTCACTAAAGAAAAGGCAATATTTTTTCTTCGCTGACATTTCGATAGAAAATACTATTATAAGACGTTTTTAGTCAATAAATCTTTGTTTGACTTTTCATTTATACTTCAATTTATACTTCAATTACTTTTAATTCAATTAAATATAAGTTTTTACTTTCGTTTCATTTCTCAAAAGGTTTGCTCTTTTTTAACGTTAAGTACAGTTTTTCATTAATTCTAAATTATTTAAACTCTTCTACTTAAGTTCATATTAAATTTTTAAGCAGGAACAAACAATTCACTATAAAATGCTACAGTTGCCCACGGACTTTTTTGGCATTAGATTTACCCTTGATATTTAGAATTAGTTGGTATTTACTTTTTTCCCTTGACATTACTCAAAATTTTTTTTATCCTAGTAACCATAAACAAAAAATATAAAAGGTGTAAGCTCATCTACTCGAAGCCCATTTCAGTGAATATATTATTTTATTTTGTTTATGTTTATATCTTTTCATTAAATAAACGTATCTTGTTGATATATTTAATTATTCATATTATTATTGTATCAGGTTGATTTTCTAATTTAATATATTTTAACTTGATCGAGTTTTTATCATGTCTTCATTTATTATTTATATTACCTTGCAAATTATCCTTTTTATTGTAAGAGTCATTTTGACTAGTTAATTTATCTAGGTTATTAATTATAAAGAAAGTGAATTTATATAAAATAATTTATTTAAATAAAATGATAACCAAGATTCTATTTAATTAAGAAATCTTCTTAACTAAATTTATTTAGCAAGCTAAATATTCATCAAAATAATAATTCTAAGAAAATGCTCAATAATATGCTCCTAGAAAATGAATTTTAATCATAAAATACAGACAAATATTTATATTTATTACACAAAATAATTGAATACATTTCTTAATTTATAGGCATTTGTATTATGTCTTACATTTTCACCGCTTATTATCCGAAAGAATTATTAGAAAAGACGTCTTAATTAGAATTGATTTCATGTAAATTATTCTCATTAAAAGTTCATTAGACAGTAATAAAGTATAGCATAGATAACTGTACCTAGATCATTTGTTAAAGGAGCTTTTCACAGTAATATTAATATTAGCATGGCTTTATTCCAAGAACATTTTTAGCATTAATTATAAGGCCTTCAATAAAGAAGAAAATTTATTCAGATATCAAATAATGAATAATTTTTAATACAATAATATTATTCATAATATCTTTCGATGTCTTAAAGTAAAACTGATTCGACTGTAAAATACATTTAATATTCTTTAGAATTAATTATGAAAATTGGTTTAGACTTTCATTGAATTTATTATATTTAAGAGAAAACAATAACAATAGAAAGTCTTACGAAATACCAGCAAATCTTATGATAATTTCTTTTTCATTGGAATAACTAATGAAATGTTAAGGAATTGATTTCAGTGTCGATTATATTCTGAGCGCCGAAATCTATTTGATTTCCTTTCACTCAAACAGAAAGAAAATCAATGAAAAACTTATTTGATTTATGAAAAACTTATTGATTTTTTTCATTCTCTCTCTCTCTCTCTCTCTCTCTCTCTCTCTCCCACTCCCTCTCACTTGAAAACCCTATTTTCATATGTCTTTTAGCTCTGGATTTCATATCTGTATTTCATATCTATGTTTCCGATACAACAACACCTCTACTGAAAGGGAACGACATATGTTTTGGACTCCGAATATTTATTGCAAATTATTAGCCAATAGTTTACTGAAGACAAACTGTTTTTCTTTCTTCTGGCGATCGGATAATCAATACTTAATTTCATTAAAATTATTGGTATTTTGTATTGTCATCGATAAGACGACTGTCCTTTGCATACATATCAGTGACTCTCCTTTTTTCAAATGAGTCTCTAATGACAACGAAATACCAAATTTTAATAATTTATTACTTTTTTTGTTACAAATCAATAGAATTAAATTATCATTCAATTGAGACCCGGAGTATATTATTGATTGGAATTCACTTTTTAATAGATTTGTTTCATATCATAAATAAATTATAAAAATTTTAATACAAAAATAGAGTATATTTCGATAAATATACGAGCAATAAATCAATGTATAGCTAGTACCTTTATCTAAAAGTTCTAATTATGGCACCAAATATCGATTTTCAGTTGACCATGAACATTTATGAATCAGGAAATATAGTTATTTATTTGTGAATAAAGAGAAAGTCTAGCGGACAGAACATCTGTAATAGTGATCACAGAATAGCATAGAATAGCAATGGTTTCACCCATTCATCTCTTCCAAAACATTGATGATTGGGATCAGAGCTCTGGTGTCAGTACTTACGACTACACACAACGCGTCTAACATTTAATGCATTTCGTTTTCCTAATATACTTTATTTCCTGTCCTCTACTTATCGTTCAATAATCGTTTTACACACAAAGTGAACGAAACATAAGAACCAAAAACGTAACGTAAAGCCATTCGTTACACAAAATGTGTTTCCAAAAACTAAGAGAATAGAAAACAATTTGTTTGAAACACTGATTTGTCGCAAAACAAAAATATTGAAACTTTAACTAAAACTTATTGAAACACAAGAATCTAAACTAAGAACTGAAGGCCAAGTCATCAAAAATAGCTCTCAATCTCTCCCTCTCCCACTCTCCCCCTCTCTCTGACTCTTCAAAGAACTGGTATTTTATTAGTATTATACGAATGGGAAGGAAAGAGTAAAAAATAGAGTTCCGAAAACAAATCAATAAATACGTTTTGTGGAGGGGCTGAGAGAGAGAGTGAAAGAGATAGTGGTGTGCAATGATAGCAATGATAGATCTGAATAATTTAGACAAATGATAAATATCTCATTTCATTAAAGGGAATCGCCTTAAGACTAATGCCATTTACGTGAATGTAAGCCAAAAGGAGAGGAGAGAATAGTTAAAGATATTATTGAACAGAATATAGCGGTGAGAGGGAGAGCTCAATGAGAGAGAAACTCATATCCATTTGTCTGTCTGTCCGAGCGATTCATTTGTCAGATAAAATGATGGCAAACAAAACTGATAGAGAAATTAGAAGCAATTCTTATGAAAAGTGTAGTGAAAGACAGAGTAAAATATTGTCGACTCAATGAAGAGTAAACGAAATGCCAAACGAATTGATCGAAAGAATAAGTAATTGAGAGAAGAAAAAGAATCGGAGAGAAATGAAAATGCAATGTATTGTTATGTTTGGGCTATACTTTTCTTATATTTTTATCGTTAAGTGAAGTTAGAAAATGGATTTCAAGTCAATAAATGTGAGCCCAAAAAAAATAGAGAGAAAAAGTGTAATAACAGAAACAATGAGCTTAAGAATAATCGCAAGGACTCTATTATGGGCTCAACCATCCATTGGTCACAAGCCATGGATATAACAATTCTATAATCAATGGTCGGCCAACTCTTAAACAATGGATTTGCAATCATTTATTATATGGACTCCAATTGTATCGATGGTCGCAATGCATGTTCCCATTCATCAGTGGAATGAGTGTTTCGTTTTGGGTGTGAGACCTGTGCACTCAAATACATGATTTGCAATAAGCAATACTGCACTTTATTCAGGGCTGAGCACATTTGTGAATTCATTGATGAAATTATCTAGAATAATTAACTAATGAAACTTTGTTTCTCTCTACACAACCAATTGATAATTAACATATCAATTCTACCGGGAACCTTTTTTTCAATCAAGCACAATTGCATTGAACGCTGTGGATATGTATAGCACAGGTAATTTAGTGGAGTGGGTGCTCATCACTGTCCCTACTGATGATGATAGCAGTCGTGATATTTTTATATAAAATCCTTGAATATATACGCAGAATATTCTCTACTATTCTATAATTGTATATAACTCTAATCGAGGAGAGACTGCTATAAGTTCCACACCCTTTGGTTGCTATTAAAGGCATCAAATCGAGTATCAAATTATTTATATAATATCTCGAATACAATACTTTATATGATTTTGACTCTGGACTCAGTTTAATGCTCGATATAATAATAATAATAATTTATGATAAATGTTCTTGAACATTTATGTTATGATCAATAGTTAAGGTACACTCAAACCTCCATAACTTCACCCCTCTATTATGGAAACACCTCTATAAAGGAAACTGATTTCCAGGACCCGA
>JAQFZM010000046.1:0-68916 GCA_034695785.1 Galumna obvia
GTGTCATTTATAAAAATGCTTTTATAAATTAGATCGCTTTTGTTGTCATTTGTTTGAATTAATGATTTTGGCTCCTTCAAGTTATTAGTTTTTGTAGTATTTTGATTAAAAATAACATTAGAACGTCTGCACTTCACGTTCGGTATTGAGTCGCTATCAGTTCGAGTCATATGCTCTGTAGCGCAACAATTAAAACATAATTGCTTACCAATAATGGGAACAGAGTTAGTGGACTCAATTGCTTTTGAGTTTGAGCCTTCGTAACTATATGGGGTTTGTTTCCTATCACTTATACTTTTTCCCCCATAAATGGCTAGTGAATCATTATTTCTACCTAAATTGGAACAAGCATTATTCGCCATTTCATGAGTCAGTTGTCTGCCTTCTTTTAAATTGCCTAGCCCATATCGGTTACTTTGGTATTCTTGTCTCAATTCCTCTAATTCTTTTTCTTTAGTCAATAAACTTTTTGTGAGAGCTTCTAAATTTAATGCCATACCTTCACACTTTTCCGTTATGAGGTCTAGCTTTTGATCTCTGAGTGAGGCCAACACCGGTATTTGTCTTCTATATCTAAGACTTAGTTCAGCCTTTTCTGCACACTCTTTAAAGTCTTGAACAGAATTTAGTATTCTGTCCATACCTATCATTGCTGATTGAATTTCAGGCAATAAACCTTCAAAAATGTAATCTAAACACTCGCTCATGTCCATTTTTGCATTATATTCAAAACAACGTATCTCCTTACCTGTGATGTAGATGAGGACGTCTTGACCTGTGGCTTGAGTATACTCAATCATTCGTTTCTTGTAGTACTTTGACTTATCTTTTGGTGAGTGGTATTCAAGGAATCTCTTTTTTAACTCATTCCAATCAGCTGGAGGTCTTCCCCACTCAACATTGACTTTAAACCATTCGCGAGCACTACCACTTAGGAAGAATTTGAATCGTTCTAAGCGCTGTTTATCGGTCCAACCCTTGAGTGTTAGCTCGTCTTCTAATTCTTCAAGCCATTGAACGGCTTTATAATCTATTTTACCGCTATATCTGCTAACACTACTATTTGTTTGATAACTTAAATTATTCGCGATAGCTTCCTGTACAATATGTGCTATCGTTGCTTCGGTTATCACCGGTTTAGTACAACCAGCTTTACTTCTAGTACTCATAATTTACTTAATTCTAATTCTGATACTTTTATTATGCACTTTACTAAACAGAATTTAATTTTCTTACAATAAAACTCTTTTCTTTCTATTTATTTCTTAAACCTATTCTCTATTTATTTAATCTTAAGTTAAACGCAATTAAGATAAATATACGCTTAGGTTGCTTAGGCAAAGGAAGAGTTGTCGGCTTACCGTTAACGGCCACTTCCTCTTCGTGTCCTTTGAAGAGTTGAAGTCGTTGGCCCAGTCGATGAACAGTTCCGTGGGATCATCAGTGCACCTCACGGACGACGAACTTCCCAACACTACCGGAATCGAGGACTGCGATGTCGGCGTATCGGCGAAGACGGCGTTCGTGTAGACGGTGCCTCGAACTGATGATCCCATCCTCGTCGCCATATTTGCAACCCTTTTTTGGGTTGTCTACTCACGAAGCATAGTATTTAAAGTATTTTATTGAAAATAATCGAAAAGAATACAGAATTGAGAGCACTGGTTGAGACCAGAGCTCCAGGAGAAGAGAGCTCTCTGCTGACAATTACCTAATATTTATAGTTAATGCGCAGGGAAAACTCCTCCCCTATTGCCTAACACTCAACCTATTACAATATTCATTCGTATTATTCATTAAATTAGATACTTTTGTCAATTTCTCTAATTTGAATTATTTCTATCTTGAATTCAAAATCCTGGTCCCAACTGATTTAAGATAGGAGAGTTAAAAGTACAAACAATAACAAAGGGATATAAATTTTTCATGGGATTTATCAGGGATAAAGAGTGAAAGGCGTTAAAGTTTACTATTTGTTTGGTTTAAAAATTTGAATATTGTTTGTTTGGCAAACCTGACCCCTCCCTCTCGCAATCACTGCTATCAATAATGCTTTTAAAAGGTTAAACAAATTAATTTAATAAACTTCTAATTTTTTCTGGGTATACTTTTTACTAGCTTACATTTTTTTAAAAATCAAGTTTTAAAAAAGTCCTAGACTAAATTGTAACTAATGTATGAGTATTCAAGAAAACTCGTTATTTTAGCTTTTGTTGATTTGTTATTAACTCTTCAAAATGCCAGGGCATATTTTGCTAATTTTTCTCTTCCATAGGGTATTTCATAATTCCCCCTATTAGTCATTCCTGGACTTAAGAATTGAATGGTTTTATATTGAAAAGAGACATGTACATTGTAGACCCAAGCAACATATAAAATGGTCCAAAATAACAAGTTTTGTGTTTATTTTGACCCTTTAATGCTAAAGCATATGCTTGAGATGTCTTTATAAAACGATTCAATTACTAATGAGATTATTGCCTTGCTCATTACCAGTGTTTTTACTACTTATTATATTGTTTTTAATATCGAATAAATGTTTGTTTATCCATCAAAAATTAGGAAACATTTTCAGTGAATAAATGATGAATTTTGTGAAATAATTATGGTCATTTATAATTTTACTCTCACTTCCATATAAGTCTATCTAAATAATTGATATTTTTATAATTTAATATTTTGTAAATTACAGTGAAACCCGTTTATAAGAAGCTCAGTTATAAGAAGTCTTCGCTTATAACAAGAAAATTATGAGAAACGCGAACTAAATATGGTTTTCCTATTATAAAAGTTTCGGAAGAAGTCATTTAACTGCTTATAAGAATTCTATAGTAATGAACCGATAATTTGTTTTGTATATAAAGCTTATCAGTTATAACAAGTCATAAGAAAAAATGTAAAAAATTCTTTTTAAAAGTGTTTTTTGTTATTTATTGAAAATATTGTATAATAGAATTAAATGTGATTATGTTTTAAATGTTAATTAAATTATTAAATATTAATTTTAATATTTAAAACACATTTGATATTCAGAGCGTTTATAACAAGTTTCGGTTATAAGAAGTCATTTTGCCGGTCACACAGACTTCTTATAAACGGGTTTCACTGTTCTTCTATTGAAAGCAATTATGAGTTAATACGAAAACAAAAAATACACTTTTATTGATATCTTAAGTCTGTTTTATGTTTGAGTTTTCAAATCAGGAAAAAAAATAAATAAACAAAAAAAACTGAATTTACAAAATCCTGAGTGAAATGTATATCATATGAATAAGAGATTATTTAGAAAATGTTTATAAATAGTGAAAAAAAACTAATTTGCGATTCATATGTATAAACATTAGTGAAAAAATTAATTCAATAGATTTTGACATAAACTCGAAGAACAAGTTTTTTAAATGTGAGCCAAAGTATAGGATCTTATGGTTTGTTGTATTCTTTGTCTTTGAAATTGTATAACAGCTGTTCAGGAAATAGTAATTTTTCCCTTTAAATATCCATTCATATTATGTTTTGCATAGAAATTGAGTGTCGCTACAGTCAGTTGTGCGCAAACAATACTCGACAGTCTGTGAGTGGAGAACTGGGCTCTCACTCTCAGGACGTCTAATGTCTCATTTCTCAGCGCTTCATAAAATCAAATGGAGTTAACATTATTTCATTTACTTTGTGTTTAAAATATCTATGCATTCAAACAATAATTTTAAATTTTTTTTAATGAAATAATTAATTATTATCTATAATTAGTTTATAAAGTAATTAATGATCCAAAGAATTAACTCTTTTGTAAAAATGATATTTTTAAGACTTTAAGTGAAAATGAGTTTATTTTAATCTGAGTTTTGATAATTTGTTTTTTTAGTTATTTTTGAATAATTTTTAAATTTTGTGATTAAAATGTGTTTTATGTTTACTATAATATTATTTATAACATATATTCAATTTTCATATCAAGGTTTGTATGAATTAATTGTTTTAATTAATTTAAATTTTAAAGTTTAGATCAAAAGATAAATAAAATGAAATGTAAATTAAATGCAAAGTATTTTCAACACATTTTTTATTGAATAATGTTTTAAATGTATTGCAGGAAATGCCCCCAAATTAAAGCCCTTTTCATTTGAGAGAAATGTAATTTCGGGTCAATCGGTGAGAGTTATCTGCCGTTTATTGGAAGGCAGTCCTCCGGTGATATTCCGGTGGCTAAAAGATGGCCATCAAATAAAGCCGATGTCATCTGAATCAGTGGGAGTGGCCATTGACTCACACGAAGATTACTCATCACTAGTTATCGATCGCGTGTCGGCCATCAGTTCTGGTGTCTATACATGTCTTGTGTCAAACCTCTACGGCTCAGACACTTATAGTGATGTTCTAATAATTGAAAGTATAACCGATTTATGCCTTTCCTTAAATACTTTAATAGTTACGAGTCTTATATATAAAAGTATTATTCATTTCATATTAAAATTGATTACTATTTCTAAAAATAGTAAATCATTTGTTGTCATGAATTACGTGATTATAGAGAAATAGAAAGTGTTTGAGGTTTGAGGTCAGGGCTAATACCAGTACTGCTAAAAAATCAGAGGGTTTTATATAAAGTCGTTCGATGGCAGCGTATATTCTGTCCTTTCCTTTCGTGTATTCATTCAGTTCTGTTCCCTATTTTATTGCATCGCTTTATAAAAAGAGTAAAGAATGCTATGAATCAGAATATATTCAAAAAAGAGAGAAATCTTTATTAATATTAATCAAAGTTCTCGTTATTATAGTTATTAAAGAATCGCTTTTTAGAAAAGTCTCGTTAGAAAAATAGCTTAAAATCATCACTAAATTCAGGACAAAGAATTGCTTTCAAACGCTTTTATCCCATATTTTGCATTAAATATTATAATATATAAAATTATTGGTTGAAAAGTCATTAATTTTGTGTAATTTAACCAATTTTTGCATTTAATGAATAATTTCAATCAATAACTCATTTATGCTTTTATTAAACCTTTTTATGAATAATTTTTACACAAATTTCTAAACCCTTTTATAAATAATTGATCCGACAATTAATTGACGCAAATTGTTTTCTTTTGTGATTCAGTGCCGCCATATTTACGGTCTTCGGTATTGATTCCAATATTGGTGGCGATCGTCATAATAGTAATCGCGTGTTCAGCCGCTTATGTCTATATAAAAATAGAGGAAAGAAATGCTCAGTTATTAAAAGCCGGAGTACTTTCTGCGAGTCCTTCGAAAAACTTTCAATACATCGACACATCAATGACTCCACAAATGAGTACCCGAACCAGTGTTGTGTCTGAAGAGGGGTCTCTCGCTTTTAGATATAGCGACTCATCTGATAAGACTAAACCATTGTTGGCCAGACCGGGACAGCCCGCTATGTTGTGGACACACGAGACCATAGCTGAGGAGAGTGACGAAGCGCCTTACGCTACACTTCCTTTTCAAAAGCAACAAATGACAAGTTTTCGAGACCCGCCATCATTACCTCCACCTCTTCCACCTGATAATAGGCCTCATGTTTACGATGAAAAGGGTCTCTTATGTCACACTCCTCCGCACACTTCGTCTGGAAATATGTTCTGTAAAGTAGATGTTCATCACAACGACAACAGTGACTCTTACGATGAATTCTTCGGAAAACCACAACACGTTTAATGTGTTGACTTTTTTGAAATCTTTTTTTATACAATGAATATAACAATAATTGAATTTTTATTTCATAAACTTTGTGTCGACACTCAATCATATGTCGGCTCATTATCTCATATAATATGGCGTTCGAGTGATATATATATATATATTTTATGTTTAATTCATTTAATAATTTCTTGAGAAAAGAGTTTAAAAACTCTAAGAGGGCCTCAAAAATCACTTCCAAATAAACCGATTGTCATAATAATAGAAATTTAGTCCAAATTTTAGAATTTTTGCCAAATTATAGTCAATGAATAAATTGTCCAAAATATCCCTCATTTCAGACCAAAGAACATAAATTCCATTAATTTTATTTCAACTAAAATATAAATAAATTTTCACTGAAATCCATAACAAAAGAATATTTTGAAGTCGAAACGAATACCCTTTGATATGGTCTGTGAAAAGTTTGGCCACAATTATGCGTTTGGCGTCTCTTTTGGGCGTCTCTTCACTTCATTTTTCATTCTATTCTCAATTCTATAGAAACCAAATGAATAACTAAATAATAGTATTGCAAATCACTCTCATATCAATTATAATCACTTTTTTGTATTTTTACTTTTGTCTGAAACATTCATAACTTAGAATGACTTATGACTAATGACTTAAATGTCTGGGCGTTCAAAACGAAGAACAAAACTGAGGTCACATAAGAATAGCCATTAAGTGGTACTATGTTTCGTTCACAGACTCAATGTGTCATTGAGTCCCTCTAAGAGTTAGACCTAATTGTCTTTTATAAGAATATTTAAAAGTGAATAATTTATAGGAATTTATTTACATTTAATTCTAACCATTTTTTTAATGGAATCCAATGTTATTATTATTATTTATTTTTAATTAGCTTTTTATCATAAATTATATACTCGTTATTGATTTGTGTTGTGATTTAATGATTTAATTAATTGCTTTTAATAATTTATAATTACAGCTATTATTGCATTACATAAGAGATTGTAATGAAATTATGACTCAAAACTACATTAAAATATAAATATTGAAATAAAAAACTTAATTAAATGATTAAATTGAGTTCACTCTTGTTCTATCTTTTGGTCATAACTTCTGGTGGGCGACCAAATAAGTCCGAGAAGAGTGGCGTCGGCCTCCAAAAGGGTCATGTCTTTGGAAGAGCCTAAGAATCTGTCGGAGAGCTCCAAATCGTTGATTCTTAGCCTGACTTTTGCTCCGCGAACGTAATCACTAAAACAAAGTAAACGTCACTTAAATTGTATTCAAACAATAAATAGAAGACAAACCTTGAGCTCACTTTTGGTCGTTTGCAGACAGCGTTGAATTTACCGCCGAAGTCGATATAGAGGTCGTCATTGACTATGTCTTCAATCTTTCCGACAACAATTCTACCCTCGATATCTCCCATTTGAATGAATGTCGAATATCTTAAAAGTGTTGGAAACGTTTCGGTATCTAAAGGTTCAGAAGATTTTGGCGTTGATTTTGAGATCTCAACCATTTTCTCAAACTTTTCAAATGCTTTGGCAAACGTTAAACTCTTTTGATTTTCATCTCCACTTTGTTTCACATTTGAATCATTGGTTTTGTCTAAAATTAATTCATTATTAGTTTTGTTGTCTGAACTTAAGTGTCTTTCGATCAGTGGATATAAAAATTGAGGTCTAATTGGTTTTAAAGTGTTTAAACTTCGATAAATTAAAAGTGTTTTAAACATTTTGTTTGTTTTGTTTACAATTTAAACAACAAAATGTGTTTATAGTTTGGACACAAATACGTCGTTTATATCAGTGAAAGAAAACTTATTTAAATGAAAATATATTTTTAGGATTAAAGTTGAATACAATTTATTTAATTAATTTCATCAAATAATCACTTTATTTAACAAATTATTAATTTAATTACAAAATAAGTTAAGATTGTGTTACCGTTTGACGACGTAATTGATTTGAAGCCATTTAACGGTGAAAGTGATGTCAGATTAGGATTTATTTTTCATTTTTTTACTTAATTTGTTGTCCATTAAATTGTGATCTAATTTTACTCCAAATTAGTGTCAAAAATGTCCGAAAACGAAGAAAGACAAGAAGGAGATAATGATATGAATAATGGCGTCAGACGTCGGAGGACTGGAAACCTCGGAAACAACGAAACAAATATTGGTTTTAATGAAAACATGTCTTCGGAATCAGAGCTGCCGTATAAGACTTGTAGTGAATATGTCCAACATCTCAATGTTTGGATTCTTCAGACAATGCACTACAATTGGTTTCTTCTCAATTATCCACTTTTAATGTCTTCGATGTCAACTCTTCCAACAACACAACAAAATGGTTTTCCAAATAATTTTCTGTTAAACAATAATTTGAATCCAAATCTATTAAATGAGACGACGAGTCCGCTAACGGGTCAGTACTTATCACTTTATATCTGTTCCTATTATTTAAGATAAAAACCATGAAATCGGAGTTTGGATAGTCTTCAGATGGCATTAGTTGAGTGTTGAATGAGTTCTTAAGCGACTCTTTAATAGAATTGAGTGAAATGAGTGATCCCTTTAGTCATTCCTTTAGTGATCACTTTCTTTAATATTGAATATAAAATCTCATTCATTCAAAAAGCCTTTAAAAGTAAAGCTTTTTTTGTTGACTTTAAATTGAATTTAATAATCAATTAATCATTTGATCCTTGGATTGACTTATAGTCTATGGTTTGTATTTAATATCTAAGATGAAGAATATGTCAGAAATGGCAAATCAGAGGCAAAAGAACGGAATATAATCTTCAAATGAGTATTTGATGATATCATTTATGGAAAGAGAAGTGAAAAATCACTTTAAATGCAAATTTATATTTCAAATGAATTTTATATTTTTGTTGGAATCGATTTTTTCGTTGCGATTCAACTGATGAACAAAATATTGTTGCCGTCAAAAGAAAAACTTATTCCGAACCCCAAGTCTTTGACATTAAATCAATTTTAGTTCATTTAATGCCTGAAGTATTTGACTTAAAATCCGATGAAAAGTCGAGTTAAGCGAAACTTTTAATTTTCGTTTGAATTGATTTTCTTTCTTTTATTTCCATTCTCTGAGTTTTACTATTAATTAGATTTTCGTATTTAAGAGACAAATCAGTCCTGAACTGAGTTTTAAATTGGAGTCATTCGAGTCATTCACAAATCATTTCTCATTTAATCTCAACTCTTAATACTTAGAATATTGTTTTTAACCAAAGATTTCCACAACAAAATAAATTTAATTTGAGTTTAATAACGGCTTATTTATCATTGAATTTATTTTTTCCTCTGAATTCTATTTTTGACCAAAAGTTTACTTTAGTTTTACCTATAATTTAGTTTTGAGTACAAATAGTAATATTATTTGCCTTTAATTTGCTTTTATGAAAACCTAAGCATTAAATTAAGTTAAGGTCTGATCGAATTCATTAAAAGTAAACTTCTGTGTACTCTCTCTCCCTCTCTTTCTCCCTCTCTTTCTCTCTCTCCCTCTCTTTCTCCCTCTCTTTCTCTCTCTCCCTCTCTTTCTCTCCCTCTCTCCCCATTCTATTCTCTTCTCTCTCTTTCCCTCTCAGCCCTCCTTCTGATCCCATTTCCAGTCATTTGATTCTATGAGTTAAACAAATTTTCTGTTGACTTCCTTCAGGAAAGACACTAAAAGTTTTAAATGGGTTTAAATTTCGTCATTTACTTTCAGTTTTTTATTTATTTCAACCGAAAAATAGACCAAAACTTAGAAAATAAATTGTAATAAATTGAATGAATAAAAAATATAAGTCAAATATTAAGTGCCTTAAAGGCATATAATTATTTTGAGACACTTGTGTTGTTCACTCAATTGTGACATAAAATACTTATTTTGTATTCATTTTTTAATCTAAAAAAAATTCTTTGAAATATAAATTCAATTTTTGGAAGACTTGTAGTAATAAAATGAATAGATTTAAGTATTTGTGAGTTGGGAAGCAAATGATTCCTTCATTATATTGGCTTAGATTTGAATATAATTTGCAAATATTTTGTATTTTTGTGTTCTTCTGCTTTAAAACTTTTGATCCATCGCTACGAAGAGAGGGATTATTGTTTATACAATTAGTTTAAATGTTAGAGTATTTGTTGTGTTTGTTCTTAGGATCCAATTATCTCTTTAGTTGAATATCGTGAGAGCAATGAAGTAAAAGAATTGAGGCATTGGTTCGCTTGACTTAGTTGTTAACAATTGCCTAAATTCTCAAATAAAGTTTGGTATCAAATACACCATTAGACCCATTCCTTACTATTCTTTGCAATGCATGAGTATATGTCATCTTATTGTCGCTCAACCGTTGCTTTACTTTGTGATCGTATTATTGAGAGTCCGGTCATTATTAGTATAGATATGTGATTGTCTACAATTGTGACACCAGAAGACCGAAAATAATGTCTTAGAATATTAGTTCGATATTCAATCATTGAAATGGTTTCACACTTTAGGACTAAAGTGAGTGAAGAATAGTTGAATGAAAGGGCCATTCGATGAAAAGACAATTTGATAGTTGAGTTCAATTTTTTTTACTCCTCTCTCTTCTCAATAGTTGTAAAGTAATGTCATACGAAGTGTGAGTCAAATAATTTCTGTGTTCTCAGTGAAGGCCTCAGTGTCTGAGCAAAGCTTTTTCATGCGATTAAATGAGAGAATGTTGTGAACGATATGACGACGATATGAGAGGAAAATTGCTAAAACCTCTCTTCAGAGCCACTCCACAACCTATTCTTTGCGCTATACTTACTCTCATCCAAGTATTGCTTTTCTATACTTATATTCCGTTCTATACTTATATTCTGTGCAGTTTTCTTCGGTTAGCTTTAGTTTTGGTAGAATTTCCTTATCATATATTTTAATAAAACCAGATTTTGTTCAGTTGTTTTGCGCCCAAAAAAAGAGCGAAAAAACAATTTTTCTTTTAATAAATTAAATTCTCAAAAGAAAGTATAAAAGATATGAGATTTTGTGCTGTTTTTCATTGTTTTTTTAATACTGGAATATATCAATCATTGTTTGAATCAATTGTTTGCATCGATAGGTCGTGTGTTTGTGATTCCCCGGCTTTGGAAACGAATCGCTGCCGAAATCATTGATTTTTGTTTTCTTCTTATACTGAAATTAATGGTAACATACGTTGCTGTCGATTATCTCGAACTCATGTATGTATTGCTCTCCTATTAGAGTCATTCATAATTTCTTAAATCTATAGACAAAAAAAGAAATTAACTTTAATTATAATTTTTGTTTATTATATATATTTTTATCGACCGATTCGTTATTCGATAGTATTTATGGATATTTTTAATGGAAATAATATTTGATTATTTGATATTTGATCAGAGATTTGGACAAATTTGATTTGAGTCTTCTGGACAACGACTTCGATGCGCTCCAAATCGCATACGAACTGACATCTGAGATAATAATAATAGAAATGATACACCGGTCTATTGTCTGCGCATATGAGGCAAGTATTGGATTCTTCGCTCAATTGATTGTTTGCTTTGACTGCTGTCTAATCAAAGCCTATGTTTTGATCGATTTCTCGGTTATTATAACATTTATAACATTAGTAATCAATTCCTATCCTCTCATATATGATATGATGGCTGACTCTGTTTGTGGTCGTGTATTGTATTTCAAATGGACAGACAATATGCTTATATTCAGGACAAATGAACAGAGAGGGCGGTTCGACGCCCGGTAAAGCAATTTTTGGTATTTCAGTCGTTTCCTGTGATACTATCATCGATTTGGGCGATGGTCTCATTCGTGTGATTCCCGCCAAAAATATCGGAATCCTTCGGTACATTGATTTCCATCCGACCATTAATTATCTCATATTTTTGACGTTTAATGATTTGACTCTTTTTTTGTTATCATTTATAACTTTTAGGTCATTACTGCGCGCTCTTATCAAAAACCTGTCGGCCGTCTTCTTCATCCCGGCCTCTTTGACTGTCTTCATGTCCCCACACAATAGAGCCGCCTATGATATTGTCTGCAAATGCATTGTTGTCCAACAGATCCAAAACCGCGTATAAAACTGATTGCCATAAGAGTAGTGATCTTCTGATATGAAAAGTGTTTAGGAGAGACTCCTCTCCACTCCTCTACTCTCCTCCGCTTCACTTTTTTGTTATACTTTTAATGTTAAGAATTTATTAAAAATGTTCTCAAAGAGTCTTATATAATATGATATGTTTTGTACATATATTATGAGAAAAAATCTATGACTTTATCTCAATGTTGTGTTGAGTTATATATAAGTAATGACTTTATCGTATGTTTTGCTCAGACCTCAGACTAAATTTGAATAAAAAATGTAATTTTTTGCAAACATTATGAGTGAAAAAGCGATTTCTTCAGTGACTGAACTTTCGACGAGTTTTTCATTTAATTTTTGAGTATAAAAAAAGGAGAATAATCTGAAAAATTCGTTTTTCATTCATTTGATTCGGATTCTGACAAAACTGTTCTCTTCTTTTCAGTATATCTTTTATTCTGTCTATTATTACAATAATAATGTTTTTTAAGGCCATATATTCTGATTATCGCGATTCGAAGCATACGTTTTGACTCTTGTATTCTCACAATTTTCTATTTTTCTTCTCTTATTTCTTATCTTTTCTTCTATTTCTCTGAATATTTGTTTCAAATAGAGATCAGGTCTTGAAATAAGAAAAATTTAAGTCATTTTGCGTTTGTTTCGAATCGTAACACAAAATAAATTATTCGGTAATGTTTTATAACTGAAACCAATTTTTTTTGCCAAACATTCAAAACTAATGGACACTATATTGTTCTATTGATGGCATGCCTTCGATCTATGGCTCTCCTGTGCTCTCCTGTTCTCTCATGTGATATATAGAATGAACTCTTTATATAAAAAACGATAATAAAATGTAGAAAAAAATATATTTCCAAAGAAAAGTGTCGACCAAAGCAAGTGTTAGTCTCGTTGGCAATGATTTTGTTTGCAGTCCATAAAACCGAACACAACTCGACATCGACTCAATTCGAACAACAATGAGAAAAACGAGACAAACATTAGACTATAAAACAGTTGTATTCCTTTCCCACCCTTTCCCCACTCTTTCGCCCATCAAATGATTCGTTTGAAATTCAGACTCATTTCTGGCAGACTTTGAGTCACCAGAAAATTCGTGGCCTTAAATGAGAATTTCTTTTATCGATTTTTAGTTCCAATTCTGTCTCCCATTGACTAACGTTTCACTCATTCCTTACGAAACGAACGAAAACTTTTTATAAGAATTCATTAAAATTAATGAAAGCAAAAGAAAAGAATTTTTACTCCAATTTTTCTATTTTTCGGTATTTTTTAATTATTTACAGTACATATAACGGAATAATAATAATAATATAAAATAACTATTATATTAATATACGGCTAATCAGTAGAGTATTGCCGAAAGCGAATACACAGTTTTGCAGTCAATATATTCACAATTTGTATACAAAGACTTCATTATTTGGAAGCATTCAATTCATATCCAATTAAAGTACAATTTATTAAAACTTCACAAAATAAAACAATAATTAATAAAAAAAAGTTAGGATGAGGATGAGTATGAGCATGGACAACTTCAGGACAACTTTATGACAACTACATCACATCCATTTGTCCTCCATTTTTACATTAACTTTATATTAATTTAACAAATCTTATATAAAATAACCAAAAATTTGATTTAATTTGATTCTCATTTTATATAATTATATTAATTGTAATAATTTATTCAAATTTTACATCAAATTATTGGATAAACTATTTTATATAAGAATAATATAAATAATAATTAAAAAGTTTTTAAATCAATATAACGTTTTATGCATATAATCTTTTAAATGGATGAGATGCAATTGACCATGCTTAGATTAGGCTTTCAACTATGAGAAATCATACAATGAACCAAAATTTCAACAAAAGATAAATAATAGCCGATCACTCATTTTATTAACAAAATGTAAATCTAAATAAAATATACTCTATTTTAAAGTTATTTATAACTAACAAATATTATTAATTAATTCAATCTTTTTGTCTATTGTTTTGTTTTGTTTTTTTTAAATACAAAAAGAGACAATTTTTATGTTCGTTTGAGTAAATTTCCACTAAAAGTAAACAAATTGTGGTTTTCTTTTATAAATGTTTTCACGCAATGGATGTGCGAAACACCAAAAAAAATGATTAAAATTAATGAAAACAATCGTAAAGTTATGTTATTTACAAATGAATACGTTTTTAATCAGAAGTTATATTAAATTATTAGTTAATGAATGAAAAAGGACTCAGAATTTGGTATTTCCTGGTGCGGACACTGCAACGGTACCACTATAATCCATACGAGATGGCAGTTGTCTAAGAGTGTTGTGACCATAATTATTACGAGAAGAACCATAAACTCCGCCGTAATTTGAGTTGTTTTGGTGGTAGTTATTGGACGGTAGGTTCACGTGATGTGGAGTTCCGCCACCACTGCCATAGACTCCTATGCCATCGACGGGCGCCGGTGTCGGTGTATATGCATTGATTGTAGCCATTGTACGGAAACTGTCATAATGACCACCGGAGCCGTTGTTTGCGTGAACACTAACTGTGCTCTGTTGGGTGTGATTAGACCGATGACCACTTGAACTGCCCGATGATGTGCCTGAAGTGGAACTGTAGGCCATCACTCCTTTGTTGTTAATTTTGATTTCTGGGTCCTCGTAGTCGTCGTCTAAATTTGATTCTAAAAAGTGGCAAAAGTGGCAAAAGTACCACAAAATACAAGAAATATATCAAAAATTGAGGGCACAAACAGTGAAACACATAATCCAAATCGATTTGACTATTGATGTGCGACACAACCCGTCACTACAAGAGAGAGATCTCTGGGGAAAACTTTTCTAAATGTTGAGAAAAGTTGCACAAAGTTTTGACACAAACTTATTCCTCTTCAGAGAAATGAATAGTTTATGTCTTCTTTCTGTCGCATATTTTAGCCAATAATTTAGGACTGAATTTGTCTGAAATCAGTGATGTTTTCGCATATGTTGTGTGCTGTGCAACATATGGCGATCTCCAATTGAATAAAGCATTGGTTTGACCACAGATTCGACAAAAATCAAATCAAATCATAGCATCAAATGTGAGTCGACTAACATTTTTGTTTGTAATATATATACGTTTTGTATATTTCTTGTAATGTTTTGCTTATAATCTATGCCTCAAATATAAATATATGCACTAATAATGCAAAGAATTATTCTATTACATAGAATTGCGCAGAATATGAAACTAACGAAAATAGTAGTAAAAAAAACTTAATATTCTTCATAAGAGTAGAGAATAAGTCGAAAAGAATGAAAAGTGAAAAGAGAATCGGAATCACAATATATTCAATACTTTTATCGTAAGAGTAAATGCGTTCAGAAAAGACTGAATGTTGCGATTCCTATGAATTGTATAGAAAAAAGTCACTCAGATTTGGAGCTCAGATAAGAATACATAATCAGTTGAGTAAAAAAGTCTAGAAAACAGGAATACAATAAATTGATTGAATTTTTCCTCTGATTTTTACGGTTTGACTGAAAACAGTGTTTAACCGAAAGGCATTGCGATAGCATTGCGTACGTAAAACCCTCTTCACTGCAGTGCTCGAGGTATTGGACTCTAAGAGCACAGCCTGTGCACAGGCATACGATTGTGGCAAAGGATGCGAACAAATCTTATTATATGTTCAGTATTGGCGTCAATATTAAGCCCTAATATATGTGGACAGCAATCAATCTGAGTCTACACTTGATTTTTCTCTCTTTTTCTTATTTTTTTCTCAATTTATTTATTTTTATCTCCTCTTATTGAGTGTTGAGTTGTGAGTACAGGTCTTGTGTGCGCCAGTGTTGGCACTTGTGTTGTGTTGTTGTCATTGATTAAATGTCTCACCTCTTTCCAGTTCGTCGAAGGCGTCGCGTATTGTTTTTCCCGCTTTTTTCGTATCGAAGATGTATTCATATATAAGTCCGGCCAAAACGCCGCCCAAAAGGGGACCCAACCAATAGACCTGTTCATAGATCATACAATGAATTTTATAATCCTTGAGAACAATAGTGTTAAGGAATGTCATGTCATCGACTCTATTCTGTTTTAATATTGAAAAATAGATGAGAAGACAATGAGTTTGAAGCTTAAGAAGTGTGAAAGAAACGGAGTTAACACATATAAAATGTGCTGTGCTTTCAAGCAATCACTTTTAGGTTTCAGTATGATATCAACATCCCATTTAGTGCCGCCACACACAGTCTCTCAACTCTTCTCCATCAATGTATGGGATGTAAAGTCTTTTAAACTCATTGTCTGTGAACTCAACTCTCAGCTCACGTCGAGTGCAATACAACAGAACTCTATTTCTATTTAGTGAAGAAAAGTTTGTTTCTCTCTTGAGATTGATTTTTACAGAAATAGCTTACGTATAAACACCAGATCTGAGGCATTGCTTATAATTTCTAAACTATAACTTATATGGTGGCAACAGTAGCTCAGGAAGAGCTCAGGAGACCAGAATAGAGCAATACTTAACAAACCTAAACTCAAAATTGAAACTATTGGGGATTCTCTTATAAAAAACTGAAATAAAAACTGCATAAGAATAGAGAATAAAGATATACAAAAGGACTCAGAATTGTTAGACTCTCTTCTTGTGCCTAACCTTAAGCCCAAGTATTGGATTTCGATATAATATAAAACTTCAAAAGAAGAGATGCAAAGCAAGACCTAAGCCTTTGAAAGGAATAGTATTTTTATGCACTCATACTCTTAAAGTCTGTCTTTGGGTCTCATTTCTCTTCTAACGTTATTTTATGTTTAGTTTTGATAAAAAACATCTTTTTCTGTCTGTCTGTTAGGAAAGGCATTCGAAATTGAGTTGAGCTGATGTGCCGACACTTGCAATCAATATATTAGGCAAAAGCTATTTGGCCTCAAAGTGGCAGTTCATGTCTCTATCGTATAGCCATTACTGTCTTTACACCAACTGATGATTGAAATATTATTTTTCATATTTTATTATATCTAAAAATTTAGTCAAACATCTCTTCAGAGAATGTTTTCAAACCTAAAGAAATCTGTTTCAGCTTTTTATAACTCTTGCGGGAAATTATACTAATAAACATCACTCAGGGGTAGACCTTTCTTACACTCGAAGCACTACTTTTCTGGGAATAGTCTCTCAATTCCGTTATACTTTTCAGCTAAAAGTTGTCATAAATTAATCTAAAGTCAAGAGAACTGCTATTAATCTTAAAATAATATTGTTTTTGGTTCGACGACTAAATATTCTTATTGTTAGCAAATATTTTATGCCTTTCATTAAAGATTAGAACAGATTAGAAGGCATACGACCGCGAGCTATGTTAGGCTTATCAGAAGATTGCAGAAGCAATTAATTTCTTGTTTAACAACTAGTTTTTTCAGCGCCGGTTCTGTTTGACTACTCTAACAATTCATATAAATTTCAATCCAGTCTTTTGCGAATAATTTTTGCCATTTTTATTGTGAACCAAATAATGGTTAGTCGACTATAAAGGACTAGATTTATATGCGATGTCTAAATGCAAAGTCAGAACTAACACGACTTTTGCCGAGTTTTGCCATTTTCTCTGAGTTCGAATCGATGTTAACAACAGACACAATAATATGAATAGAGGAACACCACTTTCCTATTCTCTAACTTTAACTCCAATACATTGCTTTGGGGCTGAGCTCAGGAACATTTGATTCCTGTATTCCTGTACTGAATTGAATCGTGAGTTAACGTACGTTATATAAGACTCATTTGAAAAAAAAGACTTTAACTTCAATATAGTCAAAGTCGGGTTAAGGAAGTGTCCAAATATTTTCAGATGATCCTGAATACTCTGAACACTCTTAAGATATAAATATCTCATAAATATCTGTTTTTCAATTTTAAAATCATAACCACTTAATAACATTTGTCTGACAATAAATACAATACTATTTAAGAATTCAAATTAATTTCAGTTGAAAAGAGTTGTGTTATCACTGAAACGTATAGAATAAAAAATTCATATGAATTCACATCAGAAATGAATGACTATTATATAAAAGTTGTATATTTCATATATGATTCGTCTCACAATCGACATAACAATTTTATTGTCTCATTCTTTCTATTATTCTTTTGATTCTTTTGCGGAATCACTTCTTACCCAATGATTTTTCCATCGATTCATAACAAATGCCGGTCCCAAAGTGCGCGCCGGATTCATAGAGGCTCCACTCGCAGGTAACTAATCAATCGATTTATAAAATAAGATGTTTATCATTGCATTTATAAGAGTAGAAGATATCCCAAACAGATGAGACCAAACATGAAAGAGAAGACATAAAAATAATTCGATTAGTGTTAATGAATAAGAGAAAAGAGAAAACATTTATTTCTTTTCGGTAACCATTTATTTCAATTTTCAATTATAAATTGAACCCAAATCTGAATAATAGATTTGAGTGCATTTAGAAAATGGAAGGCAGGACTCAATTCAGCCAATTCTAAGACTTGAATCTAAGAAATTGTATTTTTTTCTTATTTAGAAAAAACTTTTATAAAAAGCATTTTCGGTTCATTAATTGTGAAACGGGTCTAACGATTTTGATCCGAACCTTAACTCTACTATTTTAAAGAGCAAAACAATATTTGTTTCTTATTTCTATGTCTCATTACATCCTTAGTTGCCCTCTGTGTGTCTGTCCGTCCAACTCATAGTTAACTTTCTAATGGAAATTAAATTTAGTCCCAATGGTTGAGCTCTACTCTAATTACAATCTAAAGTAAACTCAATCAGGCATTCAATCAGATTGACGGCAGACTAACTTTAGTGAAGTTATCCAATGGTATAGTCATTGCAATTGTATATCAGTTGAGAATTGAACTCTAATTTTTCTCTTTTCCTTTTGAATACTTTTCTAGTTTCGGTATTTGTTGTGTTTTCTACCAAATATAAGAACAGGTCTTACAATTCCTAAGACGGACTCAATAGTAATGCATTTGCGATGTCTTCAAATGCTTTACTCAAATACTTTGCTTTTGTCTGAAAATTTACTTTTCTTTGTTCTGATTTCAGCCTCAAAATAGTCTCTTATGTTAATCAATAATAATGAGCACAGATTTAGAACTCTTCAATCACAGGGGAAGCCATTATCTCACAACTATTATCAGTTGGATATTGAGGGGAGGCTCAGGCAATGCGTTCCTCTTCTAAAACTAGTGTTGGATATCTTAGAAATTAACTGAGTTTTGAGTCCATCTCTTCATATCTTATTTTGTGTCCGAACTCTATTCCATTTCAATTCTGATGGAAATATCGTACATTTTTTCGATGCCAATGATTCTCAAGAGATTGGCTCAACTAATGTGATCATAAAATAGACATAGCACAGTATAGCACAGTATAGCACAGTTGAGCACAGTATAGCATTGCATAGCACAGCATCTGTAATGGCCATTACCACAGCATAGATAATTGAAAGAGAGCTCAGCTCTTTATATCATTTAAGTTATGTGTTGTGTTGTGTTGTACCCTCTCTTCTCACATCTGAGACGTTAAAGGGATCGTAAAATTAAAAACTATAAATATATAAGCGATGGACTCATTAAATGTTTTATTAAATACGTTTCGGTTTTATCGATATAATCGGTATTATTCACAAAAAAAACTAAAAATGAGGGATAAGTTTAATACTTTTTATATACATTTCCTAATAAACAGATCTTCAGTTATGACTATTTGATTGAGAATCAAATTAATATTATCGGATCAGAAATTATGTTCAGATTATTTGAATCATCGCTGAAACGATAATTTTGTGGAAAAATTACTAAATATTTATATGTATTTATCGGAAGATCGGATAAATGACATAAAATGAGTATTTTATTCAATAGATGTGATAAATATATGATTCAGAGATATTCTGCTTCCCTTCAGATATTGGATTCTCGGGTCAATGGAAAGACTCTATTCTTAGATTATCGACAAAATTTCTGAAATAAATGAGAAAACGAATAAAAGTTAAACGATTTGTCGATAAAATATAATTCAGAGTTTGAGTGAAAAGCATAAGAATAGCGCATCAAAACTTAAATACAATTTATTTGTTGGACTTTTTTGAATAATTTTGTCGAAATCAATGTTTTAGACTATTATTTAACGTTTTAAGTCTAATATTTAACCTCAAGAAGAGATAAATTTTAATAATAGTATTGAATTATCGACTTATCGTATAATAAAAGAGAATTACATTATTTTAAACATTTTTCAAATGAATCTAATTTTTAAGAAAATATAACTTAAACTTAAAGAATGAAAGAAAATATTATTTTTATTATTGAATTAATGATTCGTATAATTATTTAATTCAAACGTCAAAACAATTATTTAATTGTCAAATGAAAAATGGGTTTTTGACTCTCTGTCAAATATGACCACCAAGATCATCTTATTTCAACTATTTCAAATACCCTTCTATTGACCTGTCATTCGACACAAAAATATTTATATATATAAGAGTTGGAAAGTTGTGGGTAATTATATTAAATTTTTTTGTCGAGTGCTCTTTCATGTGATGTTTGGCCACTAATGTTGACTTAACGATCGGCTTCACTGATGTAGTGCTAAATAAATACTTCAATTCAATACTTATTATACGTTTTTCAAAGCATTTTGTTTATTGAATTGTGAAGAGTTTCAGTTTCACTGGAATTCAAACTCGACTCAGAATTATAAGTGAAGATCAGAAAAGAAAAACTAAAATTTATAATAAAATAGTATTCAATCTATTGACTCAAATAATCAATAGTTTGTAAAATTCTCTTTTCTATAAGAATTCTATTTTCAAATATCAATAATAAATGAGTTTTTTTGAAGTAAATTTAGTCTCAAATGTAAATTATATGAACAGAAAAAAAGTTACCGATTCTTATGTTTTTCGATTTAATTAATTAGTTTTTGCTTTACTTTTCGTTTCTTAGTTTCAGTCAATTTTATTGATCGGAATAATGGATTCGCAAACAATGTTTAAAACCAATTATAAAAAGTCTTCGAGTTTTGCGAATCGACAAAAACATTCTTAGAATTTGAGTTTTGAGTCAAATCTCCAGTGATTTGCAAAATATCTTTCATTTTATTGAGATTTTGACTACTTTTGGGTCAAAAGCAAAGCCGAGAATTTAAATTCTTTTGAAGTATTATATATTCATCACATCTTATAAATATTCATTTCTTTAAGAATTTGTTGAGAAGACGTTAAACAGAATTATTTTGAAAAGTGAGGCCTTTGAACAGCGATTGCCTCATATACCGGATCTGATGAGTATCTATAGTTCAATATATCATTACTTTTTTCTATTTATTCGTTGGAAATATTAATGGAAATAATAAGACTAAAAAAGGAAGTAAATATCAAAGAGTCAGTTAAAGACCGTTTTGCAGATTTGTGAGACTGGAGTCAGACTTAGGACTGCATTCTTCTACGCATTCATTGCTTTTACCTAAAACTCAATTCGCCAGAGATTCAGATCATATATTTTAGGGATTCTCTCAACTATTTTCACGTCTCAGATGTAATGTCTGATTAAAATCAATGACTAGTTTTTAGCACTACTTTCCAACTGTTCTATCCATATATACTAGGAGTGCATCAGAAAAGGTTTGGCTCATATTTCATAAGGAATTGTAGTGTTTTATAAATAAAAAGTGATATTAAATATATAAATGATGTCTATGTTGTCATACATTAACGTTTAGAACAACTAATATTCTGAGCCCTTCTATTATTAATTATTAGTTTTATGTCACTAAATATAAGAGCAATAAATTAAATTCCAATTCTAATACTATAATACATACACCGGTTAGAGAACAGACCAGATATGCGATACCGATCGACAGCGAATCACTTCCTAATGATTTACGGTTTGGATCCAAAGTTGCGAATACTGTAAACACTACCAGAAATGATAGAACAAACTCGACTCCGAATATTTGCCATGAGCTGAGCTGATCGTGCGCTACTGAGATACCCAAAGGACCCATACCTTGATGTCCACTCACTGATACTCTAAGAATAAAAGGGAAGACAAAATAAATAATTAGTGACAGCATTGAGGCGTTCAGTTTTGCGGCTCATTTGCAGTAATGTTGATGAGAGAGAGTCTCCTCTCAAATGATTTATTGGTAGCAATCATTGCTTAAGAATGTGTGTATATGTGCTTGACCATTTTTACAAGTCATTTGCGTCTTCTCCTATCGTAAACTCTTTTCACAGTCCATCTGTTCCTCAATTATTTTAATTAATAATTTGCATAAAATGCCTGAATTCGCACAAAACAAAACTAAACTGAAATCGATTTCATTAGAAAAGTGAAAATAATTCACTAAATGAGATAATAAATCAGTGAAATTAAAATTGAATGAAAAAACTAGAATTGAGTCAAAAGTTTGGTTCAGTTCCGGTTTAGATAAAGAAAATGCAAATACATTCACAGAATTGAGTCTAAAATAAAGAATTAATGAATTAATGGAAGAAAATGAAAGTCAATGAAAAAAAAAGTTTTGGATTTTCTCTTTTAATGTTGAAAATAATGACAATAACTTTCAATTAATTATATGATTTCAATCATTAGTCTTCTTCTCAATAGAAGAATGCAATTCATTGAAAACTTTTAATTTCAAAACCAGTTTTTGATTTTTATTCGAGGCTTTTGTTCCGACGCTCAGAATAACTGTTATATAAAGATATTTATAGTTTAAATATATTATTAATTTGAGACTAAAATGCAGAGGAGGTCTCAATCATGAAATGGTATGTTTGAGTGGCACTCGTCTCATGCATAAGAGTAATGATCAACACTCAGTTGATGTTCAATAATGATAATAGTGCTCAGGCATGAGTCCGACCTCACCCACTGAACAAAATTATTAGCGAAGAGATAGCATTATAACTGAATGGTTGGACATAACAATAGCTCACATCTCGTCATCACTTTGTTTAAGGCGTTTTCCCCAAATTTTTCGGTCAAAACAACGAAATAAAAAAATTAGAGACAGACCTCTCTTGACTCACAAAATGTGTTGCAATGCCTAACAATTTATGATCGGATGATATGCACTGATTGACCATTAGCTTAGTATCCGACATATCTTTTTTGTGGCCAAATGTTTGTAACATTAAGCGAATTATCGCTCTTTTCTTCTTTTGCATTGAATTCAAAAGAAAAGCTATTATTTGTTCCAATTTTTTTCCTAAATATTATATTTTCTTCACTTCTTTGTAGTATATTTCTATCCTATCATTAATGTTGACTCAATTGGCATAAAATGTTTCACAAGAATATGAAATAATAATTGGTTTGGATTTAATCCAAAGGTTTTCTCACAATAAGACATTTCCTCTCATTTTTCTCCACAATAATTGTGCGCCAATTTTATAGTTATCTAATGGATGGTCACAATAAAAACCTTCATTTGTCTGTTCAAGAGTTGTGCACCGAATTGCCAATGAAAGTGGTGGCACACCTGCTCTTATTTGTACTTTTATTATTGCAAGTCAACAAACCTGTCTCTCTCTCCCTCTCTTCTAACTCTTGATTTATTCAATTTAATTATAATTTATGATTATTTTCATTCATTTTAAATATTTTTGTTTTTTGGTGAATTCAGCAAATCATTGCTTTTTCTAATTTGTTCTAGGTGATTATTATTTATAAGAAAACTTATTGAAAATAAGAATAAATTTTCAATTTTAGAATCACTAAAATCTAATTTAAAAGACAAGGAATATAAGGAATACATCTTCAGAGACCGCGAGAAAACATTTTTAGTTGACTTGATTTTGTAGTTTTGCCTCAATTTTATTGTTTTGTAGTCGACGTGTTGTTCACATTAAGAACACAATTTATATGTTGTCTGCCATCTCTCCAGTGGTAATACCCTTACAAATAGAACACTAACTTTTTGTCCGTTAAGAGAAGAATGAAGAAAAAGCAAAGGATTTGATGAGAAAAAAGATGAAAATAGTTATGGGTTTAGACTCTTTAGTCGCATATATTTAACTTTCATTTGGATTTTCAATAATTTATAATTTGTTTTCTTTAAATATAAAAATCAAATAAAAAGAAATGCATTAAAAATTTAAACATTTCTTCTGTCAGTTTTCTTCACTCAAAAACTTTAGAATTTATTTCATAAATGAAAAGTTTTTGTGTTTTTGCTGTATATCAGAACAAAAGGCTTTAAATGAAAGGAAAGTTTCAGTGCATTACTGATGGAAATACTGAAAAAGTAAATATTATATTAACTGATGATAAAAGTCTATATATAAAGAGGTTATCATTTGCATTGACTTTTGAGAGGAGTGTTTGTGTCAGTGTTTTAAATAGTTTTGTTGGCGTTCAGGTTATGTCAAACGCATTCAAATATTTGGACCTTATTTTTGATTTTCTATTTTTCAATCGTTTCAATGGATTTAGTTAATAGACTTTAAGTCGGGTGAGCAAGATAGTTTTGCTCCAATATTGAGAGGCTGTATCTCCTAAACTACTAAAGTGGAGGTTCATATCATTATAGATCTAATTTGGAACTAATTATCTAAATGGATACCACTCTTATATCTGTAGATATGATTCGAAAATCTCTCTTCAAATGAAAAGTGTTCTCCAAATTTGCCAAGATAAGTTTGGCAAAAATTAAAAAAAAATTGTAAAAAGGTTTTTAAAGAATCTGTTCTCAAAATTGAATAAAACAATACTTTTATTCAAATCTAAGTTAAGATTAAGTCTATAACTATAAGACACGTCGACTGTCTTAAGAGATGGTTTCAAAATTGGAATAAAACTATCTTGCTCACCCTATGTGACATGAAATATGGACTCTAATGTGTTCTTTCGTGCTTTGAAAATGAGTCACTCAATCGCTAATAAAAGTTATACTCTATTTTCGTCACACATTTAAACAGAATATACTTTTGGTTATAAACTTTTCTGATTAATAATTATTTTAAAGATATCTCTGACACAATAGAAGTACTCTTTTAATAGCAAAGCATTAAGTATATGACACAACTCATCAACTTTTGTATATTTTTCTATTATATGCGATGAATAACATATAACACAAGTATCTCAACTCCAGTTCAGTTAATTATAGAGACTTTAATGTATGACTAATCCTATGTTAGTCCAGAGATGTCTAGAGATGTCCATTTGATTTAAACCAACCATTAAAAGGAAGATTTCCAATGAAATAGACTCAGATTATCAGAAAAGTGAGTTCGTATCAAAGGTTCTTTAAAGTTCTTTAAAGGATTTCCTTCAAAAGTGAAACTTAACTCGAAATGCATTTTGCATTTAAGTATAAACAGGGATATCCTAATATTCTCCCCCTTTATATTCACCACTGATTCAGAAAATACAATGAATATATTATATGATTTTGTTTATTAAAGAGAGCATAGATTTGAAACTTTCTAAAGAGAAGGCGAGAGACAAAAGTGAGCTCTGAATAGGAACTCATCACTGAATGAAAGCTAATTAAAAAACTCGAACACAACATAAGTGCCAAAAGAGTGGATAAATTTTTAAATTAAATTTTGATAATCATATTTATGTTAGTCAAGAGTAGACCCTTTTAATGATATTAAGGCATCGGATCTAAACTATGGAAACATTAGACAAACAAAACGAGTGATGAATGTGTGCCCAAAACAGTCTATTCTGTAGTCCCAAGAGTTCAGAACAAACTATTGTATGAGTTTTTTGTATTTTTGTTTCCAATTTTATATATTATTTGTATTAAAGTAAGAATTGGGACGAAATGCTTGAAACCAATGAGAATATCATTTGAAAAGTAAAGGACCAAACACTCCGTTTAGCATTTCGTTTGTCAACTAAAAAATAATAAAAATTGTTGGACTCATATTGTGTGGACACAGAGTCGATACGCAATTGGCATTCAATATGACATCTGTGGCTCTTTGCTATTCAAGCCATACAACACAACCGACAGTATTGACACCACATATATTCGCTTCACTATTATTTCGAGTGCAATAAAAAAGGTTTAGTCTTTGATCGAAATCGAGAGAACTGTAGAGAAAATATTAAAAACCGACAGAACTTATACTTCAATAAAACGCTGAACTTTTCTTTCAATAAAAGAAAGAAAAATCAATTTTTTGTTGAATCGGATGTTTTGCTCAAATTATTTCTATATATTTTTTAGTTCCCATTTCTCACACAAATTTATAAACTAAAAGTAAAGATCATTAACCAAGAATAATTATGTTTCCCAATGAATTGTTAGACTATTATTTATTTATTTGAGGATTTTTGAAATGAATTTATGATATAATTTAGTGATAAATATATTTTGTTTGTTTATATGGGATTCTAATGAAGAAAATTAATGAAAGTGTTGCTAGGATATATTTAGAAATATTATAAATAATTATTATTAGATAATTGAGTGCTATTAAACATTTGTTAATATTTATGTTTAAGAAATTGTTTAGTTATGTGAGTTCCCACAGTTTTTGGTTGTCCTTTCAATCGTCAATAAGCTTAAGTCAAGACTATCTGAAAAGAAAAGAATGAGTCCTTTTCGTTGCCCTTTTTTCTCCGCATTATTGAAAACCAGGAAATTTTTCTCATGAAAATAGTTGAAGGAATAAATCTGACAAATTTTTTCCTTTAAAATTATATTAAAACGTTTGGACCCGTTTTACTTCATTTCAATCATTTTTCAAAACGACTGAATTTAATATATATTTGTGTTGTGTTTGTGAAGTATTTTAAAGAAAATACGAGAAATCCTTAGAAAAGTCTCGAATAGATTTGTTTTATTTTTATTATTTTTCTCACATAAGAGTTGTTTTAAACTCGAATATAGTTTTATTCACTTTCAGACTATTTTCAAAGATTGAAAGGCAAACAAATTGTCATTTTATTTATTATTTGTGAAACGCAAATGCATTACTAAAATGCAGAGTCTTTGCCATCAATTTGTTATATTCAGTGAACGGCCAAAAGAGATGTGAAATTAATTTAAAAGAAAGTTTTCCAGTTTTTTCTCTTATAATAAAAATGAATCGAAACGTATTCTGTTATATGTCTTATGTTTTGAGAGACGAGTGATGTTTCTATTATTCAAAGTATAGCCCAAAAAGTGATGAACAACACAGCCTTTGAGCTGAAGAGATGGAGAAAAGATTCTTGCAATTTGGGTGACGCACGCAATACACATGCAATACATTACAGATCATGAGTACTACTAATGGATGTATTTCTTGCATTTGCTTTGCTTTGCTTTTCTTCCACTTTTTATTTCTTCTACTCTTTGTTCCAAACACTCAATCCATGCATTTATGCCCAGACTTTTTATGGTTCACTTTTTACTTTGTGTTCCTAATTCTGTTTTTTAGTCAAACCAATCATTTGGTCTTCACTTCAATTTGAGAGCTGAGATGTGCACACAATAGACACTATTTAGTGATAGTCATAACATTAAGGCTCAGTTCAATTGAGGCGATAATTTCAAACTAAACGCAACAGATTTTTTTCGCACAGAATTCCAAACATTTATTACCTAAAGTAAACACAAATCAAACAGAACTCGTAATCAATGAATAAGCGATAACTCAGCCCTATTTAAGAGTCTTAGAAAGAGAAGAGTCATTAATTCAAGTTTTTCTTATTTTATGGACACAATTTGAATACAAGTCTTGAGTATTGACATCATTACTACTATTTCACAGATTATTAAAATATTTTCAATTTGAGTCTAATTATAGTTGAATGTTATCTAAAGTAATTTAAGTGTCGGTTCTGTCGGTTCTGTCAAATATTATTCTTTCGGCAAATTTCTAATAAAATTTAGAGACGAATAAAATGTAGAAATTATGGACTAATCCTTAAATTATAAAATTTTGTTTTTGAAAATCTGTCGCTTAAGAGAAAATCGGCTTTTATTATGAGTTCTACCATTTTCTCTATAAAGTAGAGGTTCTTATTTGCAATTATTTGACTCTAATTATCATAAAATTATTCCAATTTGAGAGCAGAAGAACGTATACTGTAATTAGTCGTTAGAATAAATACTATTGATTACCCGTTTCCTAACCCTTTAAGAGTTGCCTTAAATCCAATTTATTTCGTGTAAAACTCGTTAATGTAATGAATAGCAGTTTTTTGTCAGTTTTAAAGTCGATTCAACCGCTAATACATATTCATCACTAAGTATTGATCAGAAAAATCTTCAAAAGAGAACAGAATAAAGCTGTTCTCTTTTAGGGTATAACTTATACCGTATAATCCATTGTATGGCCGATTCAGATACGAATCAATGGCCATACTTTTAGTCTCACATATAGTCTCCAGTCATTAATAATGAGATTAACAAACTTAAAGTCGACCTCACATTTCACTGTCAGCCATTCAGCCATTAATGCCAAGAAAAGTTTGGACTGAATGGTTCTCTTTTGTTTTTTAGCTAATTTTCATGTTTTGCCATCAATTTTATCCAACATTTTATTTAAACCATCGCTTAAATGATGGCCCAAAAGAACGCATTAAGTGTTGAATTAAATTTCTTTTAATCAATAGATTTGAAATTGAATCGGAGCTAAATTAAATCGTTTAGAGTCTTCATATGAATTCTAAAAAGGGAGATGTGCCTTGAGCAATCATTAAAATACGAATTTAGTGTTGTTTTTGATGCATAAAAATCATTAATTTTATTCAATATTTTATACAAAATTTTATTCATTTTTGACTTCTGACGGATTAATACTTAAATTAAAATTTTTGTCGATTTCTATAATTATTTGATAATTAAATGGTTTAAAACATTCAAACCATCTCTGAAACTAAGTTTAGCACAAATCAAGTAATGATATGCTAATTGCATCGGACGTGAAAATAGCTCTGAGCAATCCATAATGCATTCATCTCAAGAATAGCGACTGATTTACTTAAAATTGTTCCACTTTTATGTCACAAAAAAGCGATTTTTATGAGAAAGAAATAGCGGCTCAGTTTAGGTTTTCTAGAGTTAGGGCTACTCTAAAGGCATATAACAATATAAAGTTAGTGAACAAAAGAAAAATGAAAGCATTTTTTGGACAGAATAAGAGAGAAATAGATCCTTAAACTATTGCACAGCCATTTATATATCACTTTAAAGTTTGTATGCGTTTTAGGAGATTGTCTTTTCCGCTCCTAATATATATATTTTGTTGGAAATACAATAATAAACAACAAAAAACACAACAAATGAGATCCATTTTATTTTCAATTCATAGTTTTGCTTATTTTCTTAAAAAAAACTCACTTTAATGAGATCTATGCCTTTCAGATGATTTTATGATAGAACTGATGCAATGGTCATACTTTTTGATCCAATATCAAGTATATAAGTCACGCGTCGCCAAACATATACTCTGAAGACTTTCCATTTTTTTTTATTTTGAGAACAGATCACGACTTCTCTGTCTTTAAATCTTTTATTAAAAAAAAGTCGACTCCTATTGTTATTATTTTTAGGTAATAAAAAGGCAAAATTATACGGAATTATACGGAATAATTTCTTGGACGAATTACTCGCGTGTTTGACTTCGTTTAGGAGAATATAGTTATGAAAAATATTCTGAGCGTAACATTGAATTGAAAATTGCATTCATCGACGCGAGTCATAAAAATTATTTTTCAAAACATATTCTATTATTGTTTGATTTTTTTGGTAACTTTTTTAGACTAAAGTTTATGACACGGAATGACTTTTAATAACATCTTCAGATCTACTATTGAAAAGTGTTGCTCCGATGTAATAATCGTTAAATAATAGAGTGTTTGTCCCTAATATCCCATTTAATGACAGTGACTTCCACTTCGAAAAAACTATATTTTAAGGTTTAAGACTGAAATTCATTACTTCTGTCAAATAGTAGTTTACAATCGTTTTCTTTCATAGGTTTAGTATTTGTATACAATTGAGAGGTTTTCGAAACAATTTTCCAAATTTTTCGATGCATTAGTAAATAGAGATTAAATTGAAATAAAATAAGACTTTTTGAACATTATTTTAGTTCTACTGATTATTCATCGCATGAATAATATATAAAATTCTTCGTATTTTTCTTCGTTTGAAATAATATTTATGACAACTGAAGCATAAAAATGAGAATATATCGAGTAGTAGGGATTAGCAAGATCATTCTACTTTCAAACTTATTCCTAATTAACCGCAACTAATCATAATAACTAAATAAATATAAACTTAAGATTTAGACAAAGTTTTGTAATTAAGTTAGAGATTAATATTAAAAGAAATAAGAAAATATAACTTGTTCATTCCTTGATCATCTTTTGGTAAAATTGCTTAATGTTATAATAATCTGAGATTCAGTAATGCTTTTGCTTTAAATATTAATCTGATTTGGAATTGCGATCATTTCAATAAAAATTGTCATTTGAATCAAATCAAGTGAAGGCCTATTAGAGCACATCCTTTGCGCAAAATTAGGTTTATTTATATTCAAAATGTAAATCATAGATAAACTAATCTCCAATTCAGTCAAATATAAACCAATCGATAGCAAAGTAACCAAAATTTAATCGAATCAGAAGTTCTCTAATTATTTGCAAATTTTGGTGAAGACTGAGTTTCTCAACCGAAGCTCTAAACCAAAGGGAGGCCTAACAGGAAACCTCATCCGGTAGAGTGGATAAGCATGGTTACCTTCAAAATCAACTCTTATTTCAAGTTATTTACTCAGAGCTATACTTTAGAGAATAATTTTGTGAATCAAATATTTCATTGATTTCTTTCTTCAAAGTAATCACATTTTCATCGATCATTTTTCTCGACATTTGACGTGAATATTAAATTCTCTTTACTTTAAGTAGGAATGAGAAGAGCCATGAATTTAAAGCTTAAAATAATTAAATCATTGAATTTTATGGCTAATGATATATTTGTGTCAAATTCGGAATTGAGTGAATTAACCTTACTCACATTGAATATAAATTAGATATATTCTGTTGCACATTATATGAAATAGCCTAGCACATGTACAATCGATTGTCGCAGTGTTTCACAAGAGAGCATATCTCCGGTATATTTTAATTATATAAAGTATATAAAGTCTAACAAATGTCTGACAAAACCCCAATAGAATTGTCTGTTAATAACATACCATTAATACTAAAGTTGAACCGTTGAACAGGTATTCAACTTATATGAAATATAATCCCAGTCTTCTATTACACAGGATTTTAGGCGATGTTTGCCATAAGGAGAGACAACTGATGTTTATGTAAGTGTAACCACAGGTGAAATGCTATTCCCGGCTCTACTACATCGCTTAGAAACAAGAGTTTAGTGCCGGTAACTCATATAACGCACCCATAAATCAAAAGTCATATTAGTATTAGTAGGAAAGCATACGCCTAATAGTTGTCCAAATATGTCTCTAACGGACTCTGCATTGTATTCAGTGTCAGTGCAATGGCTTTCAGATAAAACTGATTTTTTTCTCATTTCATATATACTGGCCTTTCATGTAATGGGAATTTATTCGAGTGATGGCCAAACATTTTTGAGTTCCGTCACCGAACAGTTTTTGACTCGAAAATATGTCTATTCATAAATTGATATTTATGTCGTCTAAACCTTATATAAAGGCCTAACAACTAACGACTCGAACCTAAACTTATTATTTGATTCGAAATACATTTTTCAGACATAAAAAATAAAATATTTAAAATATTTTCGTTTTCGTATTCAAAGGTATTTATTGAAAAAATGTTTAAAAATATTTCGAATCAAATGTTTTTGTATTTTCTCTTCAATACTGCAAACGAATCAGATTTTATCTTTTCATCTGAAAAATGAAACATCAGTTCAGCTATTTTTCACTATTTTTTCTATTGGTAGAAATGGCATTAAATTTTGCAAGATAAATATATAAATCTTTTCGAATACATTACTAATGCATTAGATATACATGAATTTGATATCTGTTTTAAGTCATTTGTAATCAAATTTCTGTATATAATATTAAATTTTATTTCACTTTATATGGAATTTTGATTTTATTAGTGAATTTTAGAACAAAATATGAACAAGGGGATTCATTTGACAGCTCTTTACTTCATTCTAAAATATCTCTTATTTTATATTTTACTTAAGAAAAAAAGATTAAGAATTCCAGAGTATTAGCGATAAAATAAAGAATTTTAAAGGTTTTAAGAAATATTTGTGTATAATCTGCGAATAAAAAATACATTATTTATTCTGTGCGAGTCCTGGGGCTAAATAACTATTAAATTTTTCTTTGGATTTTCACATTTTTTAGGAAATTCATTCGTGATTTACACGAAAGCGAAAGAAAAACAGTATATCTTTTGCTGATAGAGAATGAGCTCAAAGTATAAATTGCAAGAGTATTCAAAGCAGTGGTGGACGGTTTCACTTGTGATCATACGTTTTTCAGACTACTTTTGGTCGGTTAAGTCTGGGTTCAAGTCTATGTCAGTAATGATAGTAAAATCGAAGGACTGTTTGCATGTCTTATATGTAAAATAAATAGAGACTAAACCTCTGTATTTGAAATGGAGTTCCAGAGTTTGTACTGATTTTATGTCGTGTAGTGTTGTATACAAAAGTGTATTCGTGTGTTTCCCACGATATGTACAACACATCAGTTTCCCCTTCATTTGTGTGTTGAGTAGTTTTCAGGTTGAGGTCATTATAGTGAGGGTCAGAGGTTACAGACATGAGAACTCGAATTATGCGGAAAACCTAACACATGGGACTAAGAGGGAGAGGGAAAGGGAGAGACCATCAGAGGCTAAGGAGAAGAGCAATCGTTTAAAAAATGATGTGAAAGTTTTTTACACTAACTTTAGAAATGACTGGTAGTCGATGTAAATACAGTTCATTGCTTTGGGAAATAACGACAAACGCTAAGTATATGACATAAATAGATTAGTAATAATAGCCTCCGGACACAAATAAGGCCATCAAAATGCGACCGTTTTTACCAAAATTCATATATAATTGATATAATAATTACATGAAATCTGTGAAGAGTTGACTCAACTGTTCTCTAATTAATAAGTTTTTAAAAGTTGAAGAAATCGATTAATGACATAACATCTGCCAAAATATAAGCAATTTTTCATATGTTATGAGTTTTATTACAAAAATTGATGCATTTTTCAGACTTTCCGCTAATTAGACATTAAGTCTAATTTTCATTTTACGCTCCAATACTTTCAAGAAATTAATGATTAGAGAAGAGAAGAATAACTTTGAGAAATTGAAAGAGTCTTTACTCAGAGAAAGTCTTAGTCCTTCTGTTTTAATGATGTTTTATGAAAATACGGCGAAGAGTTTGGTTTCTCATTCACGGACTTAATCGCTATTATTGTTATTTTATGCAAAATTATATTTAAAGTGTATATACTTTGCATACGAACTGTGGTTTAGATTGAATTTAAGAGAGAAATGAAGTTCAAAAAACCTGAGAATAACTCACAAACTGCGAATTGACTCTTGATTTTATTAGATTCAGTGGTTTTTCACTATTAATTTAGATCTCTATTCATATAACGCGTGATATGACAGAAGGCTTTATTGAAAAATTTTCAGACTTTAGGTTCAATTCAATTACAAACAGTTGTTGGAAGTTATTGTCGGCCCTAAAATTTTAAGCAATATTTCCCATACAATCGAATTCAAACACAAATATAATAACCATTTGTTGCCAAAAGAGGACTGATTTAAATGGCTTTACAGCCGTATGAATATGAGAGACAATGTCTGTTATATATATATTATATATATATTTATGATTAGCAGTGGATTGAATAACACTTAACATAACCCAATCGATTAGACCACTCTTCAGCTTTTTTGGGCTATAATTCCATTGGGAAAAGTGAGGAAAAGGCACACATATGGCCTCTTAGCAAAAAAAAAGTCAGTGCCATAAAAACGAAAATCGCAGTTTAAAGCTCCGACAGAGACTAACCTTCCTTTCATTCTCCTCTCCCTTCGGAAAATTATTGAGTAAAACATTTTGTAATTTTCCTGAAAAATATGTAAAAAAAGACAATTTTATAGAATTGTGTTCTTCTCTATTGTTTCATAAGTCATATGAGATGACACTTCAATTTATGGATAAGACATTCAACTTATAAGAAATATTGTTTGAAATGTCGTTTAGTTTTGAAACAAATTATTTCAATTTTATACAACATATGCAACAAATCTGATGCTATTCTCTAATCGGCTGTCATTTTGACTCTAAGTTTTGTAATCCGTCGGAAAATGATTGTATTCGGTTGAAGTTCGCATTACTCTTACATTTGTGACAATCAAAAAGCATTATATCTGATAATCATCTGAATGGCGGCATATGTTGTCCTCATATTTAAAATATTTTTCTTTTAGTTTTAAGACAATCGATATAATGACCCGAAAGGCAACAAATTTATCCGAATATTCAGTTTTTTTGTAGGAAAAGAATTTTGAGATGTAATGCATTTTATCAATATTTGGTTCATCGCATGAATAATGTAAGAAATGCTCGCAATAAGTGTTATATAAAATTTTTGAAGACTTGAATCAGAAGCAAATAAAATAGTGATAACACATTAAGAGATTCAGAGATAATGTCTAAAAGAAAAGGAGAGAAAATTCACAAATAATCCAAAAGAGACAACACTTCTCTTCAGTGAAGTCTGTCAGCAGTTTTGTCCAAAAGTTTACTATAGTTTACTATCGGGATTACATCCAGTTCTCAATACTGGGACTGACAATAGTTAAGCTCAGAATAGAGTTTGAGACAATTTCAACGCTTTTGTTCTGTCGTTTTTTGCTCAGAAACTGTATTTCGTTTATATTATAACACATTTAATACAATCTTTTTTCGGTTCATTCAATACATTCATTGCATATATTCTTAACGACACAAAATTTTTCTGTTTTTTGCGGATAAAACATATCATAAACTATTGGGAAAGGAATTGAGGAAAGAGTGAGAAAAAGATTTAGCGAAAAGAAAAACAGCCGTAAAGGAGTTAACACTGAGTTAACAGTACTCTGACACGAGAGATACTTATCAGAGACATCGCATCGTTAATCATATTTGAAATTCAATATTAAAAT
Source organism: Galumna obvia (assembly GCA_034695785.1). Lineage (NCBI taxonomy): Eukaryota > Metazoa > Arthropoda > Arachnida > Sarcoptiformes > Galumnidae > Galumna > Galumna obvia. The sequence continues at coordinate 34,986 of JAQFZM010000046.1, forward strand.
AACATAACTTTTTTGTGAACTTAGTTTAGATGAGATGACAGCTTCTGATTATTTTTTAATTCAAAATTAATTAATTGGGTTTTGTCTTAACTCTATTTATTAATAATTGTAATCTCTATGAAAATTGTGGCGAATTTCTAATACTTTATTTCAAATAATAAATTATTCACAAAAACTATAATAAAAAATAGAAAATTTGGGAACAAATTAATTATCTTTTTTCAAGCGATAAGAAAAGAGACAAAAGCTATGGTTTGTTCCCAATTTATCGACGCTTTGTTTGCATAATATTCTGTTGAATTTAGTAATAGATTAGAATCAGTGGTTATTTTGTGTTATATGTTGTGTTGTGTATATATATGTTATATATGGTGTGTGGGGTCGCAAGAGTTCAAAAGAAGTTAAAGAGACACTGAATTCAGGAATTGATAGTTAATATATTAGAAATACACTCATTTGAAAAGGAGTGGGTTCTGAGAGATGAGAGTATTTCTCATTTAACATTTGATGATAAAACTATTGGCGCATCAAATTCCTGTTCGCTTTGCTTTCCTTTCATTATATTTTCTGCTCGAATAGATTCAGAACACAACATAAGAGCTGTGCGGCAATGGAAAGGCAAAAGACGAGCGCCAACACTATCTAATAGCATAATAGCGTCAATAGTTTTCCCACAAAACACAAACCATTCATAGGATTTTGCTTTGCGTTCATCACAATTACACCTGCATTTGGTTGTGAGGGTTGTGGAGGGCTGAGACACTGTTCTGAAACTATTGTAAGCACTGATCCCTCACAGCTTTCAGTCTTTAAAATTGTTCTCAAAGAGCTTTTCTTTTTGAAAACACAATAAACTGGAATAAAAAAAACTCATTTGTAAAACACTTGTCTCACATTCGACTAAAATATATGAACCATAAGTACTGAAAATTGCTTCCAAAGAGAAAATTCAGTTTTTCATTCAGTTTTCTCAACAGAAATAAGTTTGAATCCAAAGAATCTCTAATCAGAAGAGGTATTGAAGTAATGACAACAAAAGGGTTTCTATTCTTAACAAAAAAAGACAAAACATTGAGACTTAAGAGAGAATTCCAATACAATAGAAGACATAATAATACTATCATTTGATTATTGAGTTAAGAGTAATAGCAATACATATACTGAGAGAATGTTTGCCATCAGATTCTGTTGGCGTTTGTCTGAGCGACACATTTGTAGAAATATCAACGACACGATTGAATCCCAAAACATTTGTAGCACTTTCTGTGTCTCTGTTTGTGAGTGAATCGTCAATTCAGTTGAGAACCACTATTTTCATAGCCTTTCCATTCATTTCGTTCATTGATTTGACGCAATTTCTATTAACACAAATGTGTTAAACACATCACACATAAGAAATCAGTAAATCTCAAAAGCATTAGTAATCAAATAAATTCAACACTACTTTACTAAATGAAAAAAATTCATTGAATTTTGTAAAGAAATTCGCAAAGAATTATGGGCACAGAATAGTTGCACAAAAAAACAAATTCTTTATTCCTGTATTTAAAACTTGAATTTTAAGTCAGAAAAAGGATTATATGATTATATTTATCGGTTTCGGAGAGGAGTCGGTCCTAAGTCTGAAAGTATTTAATCATTTCGTTGAAAGTTTGGAACCAAAAGAGGAAAAGTTTAGTATTTATTTATTTTTTTGTCAGGAAAAAATAATAAGCGAAGAATGTTATGTCAGAGCAAACATTTACCGATAGTTGAATACAGTATTGCTTTACCTCCTGCTGTACTTCAAGTTTTATTTCCCCTGAATTACAGCGAAAATCTATAGAATTTTGTCTGAGTTTTGTGAATGTTTTGTGAATGTTCTCTGAAAGTGTAAAAAAACTAATAGGAAGGCAATGGAAGGCAAACCATTTGACAAAAGTCTTTGGATTTCGAACCAAAGTTTAACTTTAGTTTAACTATAGTTTACTAAACATTGAAATCTTGTTATTTCGGAAATAAATTGCTTTTATTGCAATTCGAGTTCTGTTTGCATATACAGAGACGTAGAGATCCGTTGTATTCGTGACGCTCTATAACATAATGTTTAGCAAAACTGGAATTTCTTCTAATAAAGAATTAACTGATGTTTGAGTTTAGTTGAGTTGAGTCAGAGACCGCTTTTCTCAAACACTAAATTCTTATGCGTTATCTTTTGAGGCGATATCTATAATATTGATTGAGTGAACTGAAAAGTGGTCGTCTGTAATGCATCAACAATTATCAGAGACTAGATTTCCTCGACATTCACTCTATGAAACCTGTCCTATCATACTATCATATGAATCGAATAATTGGAGCAAAGCTGTCGGCGAATTACAAGTTTACTTATTTTTAATCATTAATGTATTATAGAAAACCTGGTATTTGAATAATAGTGTAAAATAATTAAGTAATTAAAGTAAGAACTCGTTTGTAAGACAAATATTCGTAACATTTTTTGTTATTCAAAGATAACAATTAATGTATTTGTGTTTAGAATGCAATACAAGCCTTTTGTAATGCAAACTATTTGGTTATTGTCTCAAAACTACTCAAAAGAGTTGAATAATAGTTGCATTAAAATGAAAAATGACTTCTCTTTGGATCTGACCTAAAATTCTTGGATCAAAGTATTGAAACTAATATAAGAGCGAAACACAATTCGTGTATAGATTTTGAAAGAAAATCCAAAACCAAATATAACTTAGAAATTGATTCTTAAGCCATAGAAAAATCATAAATAAATAGAGAGAAAGAGTGCATCGAATAAAATACTGTGAGAAACAAAATGTGAGAAAAAATGGCAAAACATAACAAAAATTGAAGACTTCCTCACTTTTGTTGTATTATTGGGCAAACGATGGCTTAAGTGAACAAAATTTAATGAATGATCGGAACAATGAATGGCAAAAACGATAAATTCAGTCAAATTTGAATTATAGCTCGTCATCAAAGGCTCGTCTAATACCAAAAAAATCATTCAATTGGTTTATGTATAGTCAGAACTAAGTCTAACTGATTATTAAACTAAACTCTTTGGCGAATATATGCCGTCATTGCAGTCATTGCCGTCAAAGCACTACAACTAATGCTAAAAAACGATGCAATCATTTATTATTTTCTTTTTTGATGCGACCAATACTGCAGTGACTGAACCGCTCATAACAGTTGTCAGCGCTTTAAGAAAATTAAATTTCTTACCCGTAAAGAAGTGCTGCGCCAGCAATTGAACCGCCACATTGTGCTATCACATACAGAATTGCTCGAAGGGCTGTTATCTTAGATGTGGCCAATAGAGCACATGTGACCGCAGGGTTTACGTGAGCACCGCTGATATGTCCGAAGCACTGGCAGAGTGTGGCCATCGCACAGCCAGAGGTGAGAGACATGACGAGCCAATTGGGCTGATGTGCTAAATGACTGCCTGTCCACGATATATGTGTTGAACACAAGAGAAATACATAGAAAAATGTGGCCAAACACTCGGCAATAATCGCTCGCCAGAACTCCAGTGTCCGAATCTCTTCAGTCATCGAACGCTTGCGATTAACTCTCACTCGGATTGAATCGATTCTTGACATTAAATGAAGGAAAAACGACTCATTAGAAATAGAGCCCAGTTTTGGGGCCATTTTATTCAGTGACCAAAACTTTACGGCTTAATAATGATTATTATTTGTGACGATTAAGTGCACTACCAATTGATTTAATGCCAATACGTGATCAACACTTAAGCGATTCAGGGATTAAAAGACAAAACTCGATAACAAAACTTTTTGCTCGTTTCAGGTCTTACGGACACAAATCAGTTAATATTGACTCTAAAACTAATTCAAAGTTTGACTTTCGGTCCACAAAATTTGTTTAACGCTTTTCTAATCTTTTATTGCACTCAAAAATCAATTTATTTATAGAAACAAAATTCGTGGCGATTCTTATGAGAAAAAACTTATGAAAAAATGTTTTAATGATTATTTCCTGTCAGATGAAACTCAAGCCTCAGATGAATCTGATTTGAGTCTGATTTGAATGGGATTTGATTCCAACTTTTTTCCGGTGAACCACTTCTGTAAAAAACAGTCATATGTTTCAAATTGAAGGATATATAGAATGAAAGATTTGTTTTAAGACCACAAACATTAAGTCTCCAAAAATTACCACAAAAAAAACTCATCCATACAACTGAACTACAGTCGAATCTCTTCTAAAAATTCATTTTATTTAAAGAAATAGTTTATTATATCGATTAGTCTATAATAGTTATTCATTTGTTATTATTTGTATATTCAATGTATCTCTTGTTTATGTTAATGTACTTCAACTCTATTTATAAAACTAATGTGTGTCCACTCGTCTCAGTCTTTAAACTTGAAATAAAGTCTCTTCTATTGAAACAAAACTATTTATTCGATTACTTTTTCGGAAACTTATAAAAAGTCAATTTTAAAGATATTAAATAAAATCGCGAAAAATACTCACATTTGCCGGCGTTTGACAGAAGAAGAGCGAATGTTTAATATTCTGAGCGTTTGAGGCAATGGTTCAGAACTTTTCGTATATTTTGAATAAACAGTTGATATTATGATTCGGTTCGAAGAATTCCCAGTTTGAGACCACATTAAATATTTGAGTTCAAATTTAAGGCATATTCTAATGACCGGATATAACGAATAAGGGATAACTCATTGTAAACATTAACTGTCAAATCCATTGAATGCATGCCTTCATATCTGAGAAATTAGTTATTGTATTAATAGATTTACATACAATGAGAGCAACACTATAATAATCAAGAATATTCTGAGTCCAGAACTGTTAGGCTGTGCTGAGCACACAATTATTTGTCGCACACCACAGATCGCACTGATTCTTATATGAGAGACACACGTTTCCACTTTAGCCGTCACTACAATACTGTTTGAGACATAGAATGAGGCACAGAATGCATGCCATACTCAGAGCCATAACCATTGAATAACTTGTTTGTAAGTTAGAGCTAACCCACAAACAACACACCATCTACTGAACCAACTCTTCAACAATATCTGTAATATTTGAGACATCAATTTCTATAATAAAACCAAAATGTCATCAAAAGAGCCGAAACGATACTCTTTTTTTTAGTAATGATTGGATCAAACTTTTGGCTATTATTTGCTTCGAAAATATGTTTCCCGGAATACAATTATATCTATTTTATCAAAACACATCTTTGAAAACATTCCGACAAAAAGAAATGTAAATTAAAATTGAAATATAAAACTGAATAAAATGAGTGAACTATATTGTGATCCTTTCATTCTATGCATTCAAATAAAGGAAAGGCTTTTGGACTGAATTTTCATTTGATAAGCATTAAGTAAATACTTCTCTGAATTTAATGCCAATATTTATATACTTTTCTATTAGTTTTCATTTACTCTCGAGAATAGAATTTCTGTAAATAATCAAAAGTCAGTGAAATTTAGCACTTATTTAGTGATCTTCTGTTCATTTAATTTAAATTTAAATTTTCTCTAACTTAAGGGCAAATCATTTCTTAACTCCAAAGAAAGCCTTATCTTTTAAACCAATTTATTTATCAATAAATAAGAATGATCTTGCTATTTTCACTGTCCAAATATCTTATTTTTAGAATTGTGTGGAGTCATCAAACAGTGACAACATTTGAGTTTTTAACAAAAAATGGATTTAATTATACATAAGCTTTGAATTGAGTAAATCATTTGAAAGTCACTAACTTTTCAATTAAATTAGAAATTCTAACCAATAATAAGACTAACGAAGAGGAGGAGTCGTTGGGCTAAGTCTTAGAGAAACCCATTAACAACAATATTAACATTTTTTTGACAGAAATGACAGATCTATTAAATATAATGTTTTCCACAAAACATCGACAGTAATGTTATTGTTTTGAGAACTCGAAAGTGAGAGCATTAACTTTTCTCATAAAACTTATTCCTGAGTCCAACACAACTACAAAACTGACTTCTGTTTGAGTTATGTCTGCTTTCCGTCGCCAGTCTTACGTTCCTTATTATGGTTGGGCTTATTCTCAAAACAAAGATCCGTATGTCGTTTGGGACAATGCTTTTGACCACCGAAATGATGACCAAAATAGTATTGATTGGTTGAATCGCTACCAATTGTCGTCTCATAACAATATTTATCCGACAAATATTCCGATCGAATCCGAAAAGTCGAGTCCACCCAATGGTTGTCTGTCTTCTTGTATCTTAAGTTTCTTTGTTCTTATTATTACAACTCTTTTAATGGCTACAGTTGGCATTTCCATATATTTGTCCATGATTACTCATGTATATTCATCTGACCAAGTTCAATTAACCAAAAGCCAGAATTCAAACAATTCTATTACAACTATATATTCAACGAATACAACAAATAATTCGAATTTATTTTTGTTGGAAAATAAAAGCGTTGACTCAACCGAATCCTTTACATCGATTGCAAGCATTTATCCAAAAAACACCTTGCTTAAACGAACAGATATACAAAGAGATGAATTCAAACGTTCAGATCTCCATTTCGATCCATTTTTGATGTCCACAACAATACACTCAGATTTAGTGACAGAAATGAATATACGGACACCACTGACACCAACAGATTCAGTTACAATCGGGACATCACTCATCGATGGATTTGTTGTCTCAATAAGTGCACAAAAAAGTGCTCATCACAGGAATGCAATCAAAATGACTGATCCTTCAGTTGAAAGTTATTCTGCGAACAACGAAAAAATCATCGCTAAAGAGGACATCAATCAAGTCTTTTATGACAATCAATCGATGATCAGCACTGACTTATTGACAACACTTTCCACTCCATGTCATGAAAATAGTTTTCAATGTGAATCGGGTCAATGTCTCTCTTCCAGCGCTCATTGCAATCGAATAATAGAATGTATGGATGGATCCGATGAAGAAAAGTGCAGTTGTGCTCAATATTTAAAAGCTGAGGGTCAGCATAAAAAACTTTGCGATGGAATTATTGATTGCTATGACTTTACTGATGAAACCAACTGTTCTTATTGTAAAGAGAATTACATCTGTGCTGACAGTCGTATTTGCATCGAAATGAGTAAAGTATGTGATGGGTATATTCATTGTCCAAATGGTGACGACGAAAATGAATGCATTTCTTTGGTTCCTAACAACGAAACAATAGACAAAAGTGCGACCCTTTCCAATCCGGAGGGCTTTCTTTATATTCGTAGAAACGGAGAGTGGGCTCCACTTTGTTTGGATCAAATAATTAAATCAAATAATTCCGATATTCTGAGGGACAGACTTTCTATTGACTTATTAAAAATAGAAGAGTTGGGTAAAGCTATTTGTCGCGCAAATTCTTATGCAGACCTCCAATACATTCAAATAATTCAATTAAATAATACAAACTTTTTCCAAATGAAAGAAACTAATAGAAAGAGTCTCTCCCTTTCAATGTGAGTCTAATTTCATTCTTTAATTCAATAAAATGTTGACTAAAATTTTAAATTCAGGTGGAGTTCACTTTTCGTGAAATCTGAGTGTCAGTCAAAAAATGCGGCTTTTGTTAAGTGTCAACATTTTGGTTAGAATTTTTCAATTTTCAAAAATTAATTCAATAATTAAAACAATAATCATTAGAATGTGGTATCCGTTCGGTCACAAACGTTAAAAGGGGTCGAATAATTGGAGGGGAGAGTGCAGTGTCTGCATCGTGGCCATGGCAAGTTGCCATCTACAAAGAGGGCGATTTTCAGTGCGGAGCTGTCATTGTTGACTCTCAATGGGTTTTGACAGCCGCTCATTGCTGTCAGGGGTATGTCTTCAATGATTTTTCTTGTAATCAATTTAAGGCTCACAACTTTGAGGTCAATGAAGAATAGCTTTTGAGTATTCCTTAGAGACAGAATTACTCAGAAAATGAATTCATAATAAATGGACACTAAATCTGTTCTTAAATGAGAATAAAATAATTGATCGCATTTTTATTTAATTGAATCGATAGAAGTGGAAACACTTATTTGACGGCGCGCTTCGGTATTCTTCGTCGCGCAAATGTTTTGGCCAATCCTTATGAACAGCTGCGAAGAATTACTCACGTATTTGTTCACAACCATTATATGGATAAAGGCTTTATTAATGATATCGCACTCTTACGACTTGACTCACCCATCAATTTTAGGTATTCGTTCAACGATACGAAAATTCCTTTACTTTCATTATATAATTCGATTCTTAAAATATATAATTTTTTGACTTTTATAGTAAACACGTCCGCCCTATTTGTATGCCATCGGAGTCAGATGATGTTCTCAAATGGAGTGGACAGTTATGTACTACAGTTGGTTGGGGCAAATTATTTGAGCATGGACGATTCTTTCGTTAGTTGACTCTATAATTATTGACTTCATATTTATTTGAGAGAAATCAATAACTCAATGGAATAACATTTGATTATATTTTAGCCGATGTCTTACAAGAGGTCAAACTTCCAGTCATACCAACAGAGGAGTGCCGAAAAAGAACACTATTTTTACCCCTCTATAAAATTACTGAAAATATGTTTTGTGCCGCTTATGAGAGGGGAGGAAGAGATACCTGTTTGGTCTGACTATCATTTCTTTCAATTAAAGTTATTAAATAAATTGTTTTTTAGGGCGACAGTGGAGGACCTCTTATGTGTCAGAGAACAAATGGCGAGTGGTTTCTCTTGGGATTAACCAGTAATGGTGATGGATGTGGAAGAGTTGGTAGACCTGGAGTCTATACAAATGTCGCCAAATATAAAGATTGGATGCAAAACATTATTAGTAAACCATTTATTCATTAAATCCTAAAATAATTAATTTTTGAAATTATGTCTACAGAAAGTGAATTAAAAGAAGAAATTAAGACAACCTGTGATGGCCTCAGATGTCCTTTGGGTCAATGTTTGAAAAAACATCAAATTTGTGATCAAATTATTGATTGTAGGGATGGTTCAGATGAAACAAATTGTTAGAAATCGGTATTTATATGTTGAGACGTTTAGATGTTTCAATTAATTTACTAAAAATCACTAAAAGTATTTCATTCATAAACTCATAACATTTAAACATAATTTTCGCCTAATTTAATGTTTCCCATCATTTAATCATTTTTTTAAAAAAATCATTATTTTTGTAGTTTTCTCAGTGTTTTATATATAAAAATTAGATAAATTATTAGCGAAACGTAGCGTATCTTAAATACTAATTTATTCTTCAGAAAAGTTTGAAAATTTAATTAAAGTTCAAATAAAACGTGAAAACATTTTTAACTGTCGTTTCCTTTGAGAAGTTCTTAGAATTAGTACCCAAACAATTGAGTTTAATTATTAATTGACTACAAAGGGGTGAAATGTCGTTAACTCCAAACATATGACAATTTTCATGTTTTTTATGGATTCTTTTTTTTTAATTATCCATTTTATTGATATTATTTGTAGTCATTCAATGTTTTCTTAAATATAAAAATAGTCATTAATTTTATTTAATAGTTATTCGCGTAAAAACCGGTGAAATATTCTCTAAATTATAGTGAAAAATACATTAAAACAAAATCTCATTTTCATTACATCATTCAATTAAAGGTCAAAACTTCAATTATTTTTTAAAAACAGAATAAAATGATTTTCCAAATAAAAATTAAATTTGGAAAATCTTTAAAAAAAAGTATGATTTAGATTTAACTCAAATTATGACGAAATGTCTTCTATTTATAAATTTAAGGGTCGATGAAGTCAAAACTCTTTGACAAAAGTTAAAAATAATTAAATAATTCATAAAATTTATATAAAAGTAATTATTTTACAAATAAATTCGTTTTAAAATAGAGAACACTTTAATTGAATTGATATAAAACTTTTTATTAAAATTAATTTTAAATTGATTTTCATATAATAAAGATTTTTAAAAATATTACAAAACAAATAAATATTAATAAATAATACAAATTCTTTAGATTTTAACGCGGAATAGAAAAATTATATAATAAATTATATGATTCATTGTTTGCTAAAAAATAGCTTGCATCTTTACATTTGATTCATTTTTATATTAAATTTTAATAGATTAGAAATCACCATGAATAATTGTTGAACAATAAATTGAAACAGATATTTATGAAAAAAACTGAAAAATTGTTTCTATGAATGTTTTCTAAAAATGTATCTTAAACAAAGTCAAGTCTATATTTACCTATTTAACTTTTGATATTTTCTATGGTTAATCTTAGCATGTTCCTTTTGTAAGCTTATCTACTTATAATTTAGCATGTTACTGTCTTTAATTTCAATATTTATTGAATATTATATTTTTTTGTTCGAAAAGTATCCGACCCTTTATTTGAGATAAAAATAAGAACTTATGGCCATAACTTTTAGTTGTTTTGACAAATTGAATGTTCGCTTAATATTCTGTTTCATAACATTCCATAACATTTCATAACATTCTATAACTGAAAGGACGGCTATCGAGGCGTTTAACAAACAATTAATCTCATATGAGTTCCTTTTATATGTTTTGACTCATTTGGAGACTATCTATCAAATATGTGACTAAATATTACCAAAATGTCAACTATTCATAACTCACAAACTATTACTTCAAATATTAGATTTTAATTAATCTTGGTAATTCTATTAGTGATTTGGAAGTGACACTCCTTCTTATCAAATAGATTTGTATGAAATTTCTATTTTTGGGAATTAAGTGATTTAATACTAAAGAGAAAAATGTATAAATTATTTTATTTATAATTATTGTAATTATTTTACTAATAAACTATAAGTTATGATTAATAACCAGTGATGGCCAAACCAACTGATCCAAGCATTGGTCGAATTTGAAAACTCGACTGATCTGTTTGTCTATGGATTTGGTTGTGTTAAGGTTTTCAAATGCTAGTGGGTATTCGGAAGATGCCCTTTCACTATTTACTGTTAATAACTAATACATTATTTGAATTCAAACCGAAAAGTAATTTCACTAAATATTTATAGCGTTTATTTAAAATATTTAAATCAATAGTTTTGCAAGATTCAATTTATTTTTGTTAATTAAAAATTCAATTATATAAATCTATTTTATTACTTTTTAAATATAAAGTATAGGAAACTACTGCTCTATTCTCCCAAATATTTGAGTTAATTTTTATTGGATGAAAAAGCTATTTTGTAAAATGTATTATCACTTGAACGAATTATGAATATCATATTAAATAGCATGGTAAAATTTCACTTGAATATAAAGTTAATATTTTTATTCAAATTTCTTAAATTTTAATTAGATTTAGAACCAAATATAAACAAAACAAATAAAAATTTACTTAAGTATAACGAATAAAAATTAAAAATATTTTTGTATAAGTATCTTGTATAACTATTACATTTACCAATAGACCATTCATCTAAATATTGATTTATTGATTGATTCATCAATTATTGTATTTAAATAACTTTAAAATTAATATAATCTAAATGAATATTAAAACAAATATTAAATTCAATAAAAATCTCTTTTTTTTGGAAAATCCGAGCGATTATTGTTTTAATAAATTTAAATAAATTTAATTATTTAAAAACAATTGATTTTAATAATAAAATAGCGGAGGAAATGAATGAATTCATAATTAAGTTGAGGAAAACCACAATAATATGAAGTAATCAATGGATAAAAAGTAGAATCTCGTTAATGACTCTGACATTGAATTTTTGAGATTAAGTCGGAATTAATCACAAATGAAAATAAAATATAAACAAAATAAAAACTGTGTTAACTGTAATTTCAATACAGTACACTCTACGATATATGAATGAGCAAATGCATGGTGAATTTACTCATAACTTGGAAATTTCATAACTCAGAGAGTCACAACTAGTTAGGGATGGGTCGCATACAAAATTTGTATAATACAATAATTGAATGGCTTTCTGCAAGAAAGAGTTTAGCATATCACGTGTCCCATAGAAAATGCATATACCACGTGATATGCTAAACTCTTTCTTGCAGAAAGCCATTCAATTGTTGTATTTTTAGTTTAACATCACCTAAAGTTTTATACCATCTGGCGTCTTTATCTTAATTTTGATCAAAAAATTATAAGCAAAAAAATCGTCCTTGTATAATATTCTTTTGAAAAATCACAAAATATTTAGAAATATACCTTATTCATTTTTCAACAAATTGGTCTAATATCACTTTTTCCTAAAAATTTTTATATTCAATTTATCACAGTTTTCTTATTTCTTAGGCGATTTTAATAATCTTGGTGTCATTTTAAAGGTATTAAAATTCCCTAAAATATGGTATAAACAGAATTAAAGAATTTTGAATCATATTTGAATAATTTGAAAAAAGTAGTTTTTAGACTTTTTGAGACCCCTAATATTTGACTACAAAAATGTTACTTTAAATTTAACAATCGGGGGAGTTGATTAAAGTGTGTGCAAAATTTCATTGAATTTGATCGAATACTTTATTAAATAGAGCTAGTTATGTTGTCCCAGTTAGATTTGTGGACGACTATATATTATTCATTAATTATTAGTTGAATAAATGATAAAATTCTTAATAAGTTTTGGCACCGAATCATAATTTTTAACTTTCATTATGGCATCCAATACTAGTTCGGGTTATATCAAATGTAGTTTATATGGTTTCTCTCTAAATATCTTTGGGTTATATCGAATATTTAACATTATGAGCTCCATAAAAAAAGATGCATCAATTGTACTTGGTTTTATCGAATTTCTGGTTATATTAGGACCTGATATATCAAATGTATACTCTATTTTTAAAAACTGTAATACTTATTTACTTAAAATATAGAAGAAAGTCATCTAGCACATCTATCAATGTTTTGTCAATATATGAAATCAAAATTAAAATTAGCATGTATAGTTTCCTCGCAATAAAAGTCAAAATAAAAAAAATTACGCTAATAATAAACTCTTATTAATGTTTGGTTCACTTTATATTTAAAGTTTTATTTCAATCGTTCATTATTTTTGGCCAAGAACATGACCATACGCAAAAACTGATTAAATATTCTAATTAAGCCAATCATTCTGAGTTCAATCATATAAATTTTTATTAGTGATATCATATTAACCTCAATTAATTACAATTATTTCTTGTAAGTGAAACAACTTTTGATTAAACCTAAAATTAAAGTGACAAAAGTTGTCCTAAATGTTGAAAAATTATATTATTTCAATAATTAACTAAATAAATAAGATAAACTTTATTTTGATACTCGTATATTCATGTTAAAGTGTTTAATGGTAAACCTTTCTTTAAAATACCAGACCCTTCCCAACCCTTACCCTAGGGTAGAAAATAAGGAGCTCTACCAATATTTATTATAAACTTTTTGTGACCGTTAAGACCTCTATAAATAAATGAGAAAACATTAAAGTCATGTGTTTTTCTCGTTTTACAAAATTTCATTTAAATTGAGTTTTAATTATTTTTATAAAATAAACTTTAAATGTCTTACAATTAATTCTTTTAATCCAATTATAAGAAATAATCATTTCTTTGACTTATATTTAAAAAACAAAACAACAACAAAATGGCTAAAAAGAGATTTAGACCACAAAAAAGAGATGACACTAAAATTGGAAACTCTTTATCCACTTCTGATGATTCGGATTCTGGAGATGAAGTGAATTACTTCCATTCAAAGAAAGACCAGGAATTGTTTAATAAGAGCTCTTTATCTCAAGACTTGTATTCGGAAGACGACAACGAAAGCAATGAAGAGATAATGCCTTTTGAAGACGAAGAATCGTCTGACGATTCGGTGACGAATCAATTCTTAGGTTTGAATAGATTTTCGGTCGAACTTAAAAAGGATGAAATGAACAGTGATTTGGAGGACTCTGAAGAAGATTTAGCCGACTCTAATGCCTGGGGAAACAAAAAGAATGTCTTTTATAACACCGATTATGTCGACAAAGATTTCAGAAGTAATTAATTCTAAAATAGATTTGAAATGTTTTTAACTTATTTTTAATTAAAGATAATAAACAAAAAGACGACGATTTGGCTCAATATGAAGAGGAAGAGGCCATTGCTATTCAAAAACGACTTCTTGAGTCTATCAGTGAATCTGATGTCGGCATTGATTTATTGATAGGTGATATCGAACCTCAAACCACATCTAAAGATGATATCATCGATGAAATTGAAGATCAAAAACTTCAGGTAAATGTCAAAAATCTAACGAAACGTCAGATTTTAGACATTCTTCGAAAAGAGTCGCCTGAATTGGAAGCACTGATCACTGATTTTAAAACGTATTCCAATGAAATTAAAGATCGTTTACTCCCTTTTATCCAATCGATTAAAAGACGAAAATTGTCGAAAGCGTTTCCCATTAAATATATTGAAACTCGATTTCATGTATTAATCAATTATTGCGTTAATATTTGCTTTTATATGGGTTTGAAAGCAAAACATATTTCAGTAAGAGATCATCCGGTGATTAAACAAATACTTTCATTTAAAAAACTTTTGGTTGAATTAAATTCAATCGAAAAAAATAATTCAAATGTTGGCCAAGAAATTGATTCGATGACAAAGAAATTAGAGTCTAATGAAGAAATCAAATCATTTATCAAACAATTAAAGCGAAAGAACTCATTAAATGACGAAAATTCAAAAAGAGTTAAATTTTCTGAAGATTTGTTTGTGAATGAGATGACAGACACACAAAATATAGAAGAAATTGAAGAAAATGAAGAGTTGGCCAAAAGAGGAATCACTTATGAAATGGCGAAGAATAAGGGATTAACTCCTAAAAGAAAGAAAGAACTAAAGAATCCAAGAGTTAAACATAGAATGAAATATAGAAAAGCAAAAATTAGACGTAAAGGTCAGGTACGCGAACCCCGAACTGAAGTTACGCGATATGGAGGAGAGTTGTCTGGTATTAAGTCTGGAGTTATTAAAAGCGTTAAATTCAAATGAATTCAAAATAATTAGTTTTATTTTTAAATTCAATTTATATTCGAAAAATGATTATTAAAAATAAAGTACAGAATAGAAAATTATAATAATTTGATTCATTTCTGAACCTTTCAATCGTTTCTGAAATTAATTTTTTAAAAGAAAAAGAAACCTAAATATGGAAATCAATTATTTGCTTAAATTATAATTAATTAAATGAATAATACGGCAAATGTGAGAACAATTATTGGTAGCCATTCATTGGTAGCCATTCATGATTACAACGATTACAATAATCTTAATATTGTACTGAAATTCAGCCCTTTTTTGGCGATAACTTATTTTTAATGCAATATTAATAATAATTATAATAATATATTCGATTCAAAGTCAGAATTAAGAAATTCAAAAAAAATCAAAAATAAAATTTCAATCAAATATTTTCTTTGAGACTTTCATTTGAATAAATGATTAACTGATTAAAGACTGATTAAAGTGAAGCCTAAATAACTAAATTTCTACTTATGATCGGAATAACTATTTTTCTGACAATAATTTGATAATATATTTAATTTAATATAACTTTAAATTAATAAAATTAAACGATTTGCAGTTGAAGTAAAGGTTTGCATAGATCCTATTACTATGTCAAAAGAGGTCTAACTCTAACCCATTCAAAATCAAACAAAAGTACAAATGGAGGAAATCGAGTCTCAATTAGAAAGTATTTGATTAAAATGAATAAAAACTGACTGAAAATGATAAGATTTGAAAGAATTCTTCCCTAAATTTTTAGGACCAAAACTTCACTTCTTTTTTCTTTTCAATCAGTTTTAGACTACAAATAAATTGATAGAAATGGTCGGAATGGGTCGACACAAGTGAAAAAAGCTAAATATATGATTAGTTTGACAGCAAGTGCTCTATTGATGATTGGATTCGTGCGCTTATGTATAGTTCGCCCGATGACAGCGCCGTTTAATACATCTTTGCTTTTTAACATCATTTCCCCCAAACTTCGGTTTATCCAAACAATAGAGACATTGGCCGCAGTCATCAGCCAAACAACCAGGACATTCGCGACACCCGATTCTTCGACTGCGAGTGACAGCAGTTCCGTCTTCGTTGAATTGCTGCTTCCGTTTGCCAGAACCCGAAGGCGTCGCTTTTATTACAATACCATTTGTTGAGGGCTTCGATGCTCCGGTCAATTGCAGTGGAGAGTCCGTCGATTTCATGTCATCCATTGAGATCTCTTTAACATTTTGTTTAACCGCCGAATGTTTGGTCACATTCTTAGACACTTTTATTTGAACGTTGGCCGGAATCGGATTTAGAGCCGTCCCATCGCCCGGACCCGACTTCTGAAATATTTTTGGATGTTTTTTAGGATCTATTATATACTTTTGTAGACACGCCTGAAGTAAACAAGATTTGCAACGACCCCCGGGAACATCAATCTTAAGAGAACATGCACCTATCAATCAATAAGTAAGAGTATAGTTAAGAATCAAGAGTATAGTTATTATGGTTAAAAGAGTTAATTACCATTATTGGGACAGGTAAACTTTGAAGGCTTCAAAAGGTATCGATAGAAAAATTTCGCACAACTCTCGCAACTGAAGACTCCGTAACGACGAGAGATATGAGAATAATATTTAGTGAGTCCACACACTTCACACGTCACAAACCCTCCACCGATTCGTTTCGGTGACGCTTTTCCTTATTGTAATAACAATTAAAGTAATTCAATTGAAATAACAATTAAAATGTTTGTATGACTTACCCGTTGTGTTATTATTGTTGAACGGCATTAGAAAAGAATTGGACGGCTGTGCGAAAGTTATGGGTTTCGCTCTATTGTCCAAATACTGATCCACTGAAGGATTATTCATAATTAAGGAGTCGTTCGACGCGTATTGCAATTGCCGTAAATTTCCCGGAACTGAAACCGTCACTGAATTGGAAGCGTTTTGATTGTGTCCCATATCTTCAAACATATCCGGCATTTCATAATTCATATTAAGTTCTTCCTCTTCGTCTTCGAGGTCACTCTCGAGTCCAATCTGAGAGTTCTTGAAATCATTGTCGTTGTCTTCGATGTGTTCGCACTGATAGTGTCTTTGGGCGTCTTCGAGGACGTCATGAATGGCCGAACAGATCATACATCGATAGACCATTTCGGCCACAATTATTCCGTTCGCGTCACAAACCAGCGAACGAATACCCGATTTGGACATCTTTTTTGATAATTGTCTTCACTTTAAATATAAATAATTGTTTTAAATATATTTAAGAAAAAGTTTGTAAAAAATTTGTTAAACAAATTTAAATAAATGTTTTCATTTTTTTTATTTATTTTAATTTAAAATAATTTTTAGATAATTTCCTAAATATTTATAAATAATTTAAAGAAATTCTCTTCAATTTAAGAGTAAAAGTAAATTAAATTATAATTAAAATTTGATTAAAAGGGAAAACAAAAAGCTTTTTATGAAATCATTTTTCATTTCAATAATTTTACGAAAAAAAAGTAAAAATAATATTCAAATGAAATAATAATTCGTTTGAAAATAATTAAAAAATAACTAAACAATAGATTTACCGAAAAGTTAAACGAAAATGTCGTCCAAAGCTGTGTAGGACTGACTCCGCACTGCACACAAATATAGGTCACACCTATCACTGCCTGTGCCGACGAACGAACGCACATCCCTTCTGGCCATTACGCGAATTACGGCGATATACGCCAAACAGTGCGTTCGCCGGCGCTAAACAACAAAAGAGGCCAAAAGTGCGCTCACTATAAGCCTGTGTAGAGGCCGTACCCCAGCCTTTCCTAACAGGCCTTTTAATATAGCGCTAAACGAACAGAACTGTAACTTTACTGCACTACCAGTGCGTTCACCAATAGATACGACGAGTAGAGGACTGACTGACAGCCAGTCATACGACACTACCAGTCGAGTCAAGTCAAGTCCGCTCATCGACTAAACACAACTGACTGTACGTCCATTAAACCGACCATTTCTTTACTTTTCTATTCATTTCTATAAATTTATTAATTTTCATAAATTCACTTAAATTTCCACAAAATCTCATTATTTCATTACTAATTAATTAATCGTTTTTTTTCAATCAAAACAAAAGCATTTAAAACGTTTGAAATAAAACATTTGTTTTACTTATTTTTCACTGTTTTTCTCAATTCATATCAATTTTTATTAAAATATTCAACAAATAGTGGTTTAAATCATACCATAAATTGACTCAACTTTTGATTTAAAGTCAAAACTCAATCATTTTCTCATTTTATTTCATTTTTTTAATAATGATTTTATATTTTGTTTTGAGATTAAATCTTAATTTGTTTTAATAAAGTATTTATACAATTATTAAATAAATGGAATAAATTCAAGTTATCTAATTTAGTAAATGAAGTATCACTAAACTAGCATTGAACTATGATTGAACTATGATTGAACTAGCACAAAACTAGCACAATTTTCATCATTATTTGAATGTCAACTAAACCAACAATACCTTAATTACACCTCTTTTTTGTTAGATTAGTGAACACTCGAAGAGGGCTTTTAGTTATCAGTAAAACAACTTAACATTATTTCAATGAATGAATTAAATTTTATAACAAAAGTTAAGTTAAATTTAATTGTATTTAAATGATAAGTCATTTCAAATATCATTTGTTTTTTCAAATTTATTAATGAAATTCATATACTTTTATAGGAAATTGTTTTGTTTATTGATTGAAATGAATGAAAAAATTATTAAATGAAAAAAAAACTATTTTAAATAAAATTAAAATAAAATAAATAGTAATTATAAGGCAGAGACATGAGAAGATGGAGTCAAGTCTATAGATTTGTTAGTGTTGTCTAACATTAATCAGTGGTTAATATATTGACAAAACTGTAGACTGTATTCCGTCTTTTCGTGTCTCTGGCATTAAATGAATAAACAGTTTAATGTTATGAGTATTGATCACTGGATGGCGTTGTTTGTCATCGATTTATTGATTGTTAAGTTTTATTTGAAACTCATTTTGTTTTTATCTGCAATTCTTTGACTCAATTTTGAGTCATAAATGTTTCGTTTTTACTGTTGTTTCGCCTTTAAATCGCTTTTAGAGAATTAGAAGAATGTCTTCCAATAAAAGATGGACTCAGAGTCACAAAAGCAATGAGTCATCAATTGGTGCCAAAAGTAATAGCAGTGGTCAGACTCTGCGCTCTCCATCAAAACCAACGAAATCAACGAAAGAATTGGACCAAAAGCCAGAGTCGAGTACAACACCAAAAGTGTTTGTCTCATCAAATACTCATAATTACAGTCAAATTCCCCGATATTTGGGAAGTCGTGAGCGCAGACATTCAGATAATGGGAGAGAGACCAACCCTCGCGCTCTACACAATTGCTGTGATTTGAATGAAGGCAACGGTTCGTGTATTAGAAATATCTGTTCAATACATGGAATCCGTTCCCCAAATGATATGCTTTTATATGAGATGCTTAAAGACATGGATCTCAAACCAAATGAGTGCCAAATCCCGAATGAGATCCGAGTTCTTCACGAGAATCACATTTGCAATAATGTGAGAAAAAGTCGATCCGTTCCCAACTCTAAAATCAATTCTGTGTTAACGACACCGTTGTCCACACCTTCGACTCCAGTAGATTCACGTCGAATGTCTTTCAATCGAAGTTCTTTGAGTCAAATATCAACGCCTTTACGACAATCAAAATCTTCTCTGTCTGTGACCTCACAAACCACTCGACATACGAACCAAAAGTAAATTTTTTTAATTACTCTTTAAATCAAAACTTATAAAATATATAATAATATTATTAAATAATATTATATTAACGTTAATTTTATATAAAGAATATGTCAAACAATTCTTTAAATCAAAATTTAAAGATACCCCTAATTTGATACCCCTTTTAAAAACCTTAAAAGGAAAACCTTAAATAAAATTTCTATTAAGTTTTATTTAATTGAAATCAAAACAATTATTATAATTAATTTTTAGAATAAGTGTAAAACATTTTTACTAAAAAATTGGTTAAAATCTTAGAAATTAATTTACAAATAAAACGAATATTTATTTTACACTTAAATGAATCGATTAATCACTAATGAGTAACAAAAAGAGTTATATAAAGATTGACATAAATATTAGTTTTTGTGTAAAAAATGTGATTAATTTAAAATGTGGCTAAACTTTTCAAAACATTTGTATTTAAATAATTAATTATATCTTTTAATTATTCGATTCATTGATAAATATTTGAATATATTTTGTTGAAAAAACAGAACATTTGCCGAATATATGCCGTTATGTGAAGTACAAAAAGGATTACGAAAAGGAGAAATCGTTGAAGTATTACAATATTTATTAAATTTGTTAATAATTAAAAAATTTTATTTTTTAAGGGAGTTTTGAGAATAAATCCCCGCAACTATACGGATGCCTACATAAGCGCACCGGTAATTCTCGGTATTCTCACAATTTCTACTAATTGTAGTGCTGTTAACTATTGTTATTTCATTTAATTTTCTTAATATCGTTTGTATTAAAAACAGTTATTTGGTATTAATTTTTGTTTTATAAACTATTTAATATTAATTAGAGTAATGTTTATTTAATATAAAAAGGAGGGCGGAATAGACATATACGTTGGAGGAATGATTGATCGGAACAGAGCACTAAACGGAGACAGAGTCGCCGTTAAAATAAATGAAGTCAAACATTGGAAGGTTTTATTTATTGATTTTTAATTGAATTCCTTTCCTTTAATTTATTATTTATTAATTAATAGATACTATCAGACATTATTCGCATAAATTGGGACGAATGGAAACATTATTTCGAATCACTTATTCATTGCAATCATATGCCCACTGAAAAGGAGGAAACGCCTAATATTTGCACTGATAGTTCTTCAAATGCGTTGTCTCCGATCGATGAAAGTGACGAAAGAAGTGAGAGAATCAAAACTATAAATTCAAATGAAATAAATAGTGAAGAAACCGACGAACAATCAATAAGTGACAAACTTTGTGACGACCCAAACAACGAAACTCATAAAATCGATAAAATAGGAGAAGAGGTCTCACCTTTAAATGATTTACAAACAAATAAGAAAAAGAAAAGAAAGCGCTCACGAAAAAAGAAAAGTGAATCCATTCCCAAACAAAAAGAAAGTGATGTCCAAAACAATGAATCAGAAAAGCCCTCACTTTTGAAAACAGAAATTATTGAAGGCTTACATATTAAAGATGTTAAGACCTTTTCTAAATCTGGTGTTTCGGATGAATTGCATCAAAAAATACAAAAAATCCAGAGTTTAAAAATCGAAAAACTATTAGAAATTACTTTTTGGAAAAGTTTTGTTCAGAAAACGGGTAAAGTTGTGGCAATAAGTGAAGCACTTCACTCACGTAAAGCTGGCGGACGTCTTACTCATATGAAAGAGAAGAACCAGAACTGGGCACTTTTTATTCCAAATGACTCTCGAATACCGAGACTGAGAATTTCAATGAAAGACTGTCCGCCGGATTTCTTTCATCATTCGGAACACTTCGCTCAGAGTTTATTCATCGCTAAATTAGTTGAATGGAAGACAACTGATACCTTTCCGAGCGCTACTCTTATAAAACAATTGGGAGATATCGGAGACATCAATGCCGAGAGTGAACTTCTTTTGATGGAACATAACATCGATTTCATTGATTTTCCGGACGCAGCCTATTATGGATTACCTGATATTGAAAACGACGAATGGAGTACTGACGACCACTGGTCTATTCCTTCTGAAGAACTACAGCGTCGACGCGATTTTCGCAATGAATGTGTGTTCACAATAGATCCGTCCACTGCTCGCGATTTAGACGACGCCCTTTCTATTAAACCTTTGGATGAAAATCATTTTGAAGTCGGGGTTCATATCGCAGACGTCACTTATTTTCTTAAGGAAGACATGCCTTTGGATGAAATCGCTAGAAGTAGAGCCACTTCTGTCTATTTAGTACAAAAAGTGATACCAATGCTTCCCAGAATTCTTTGCGAAAGATTGTGTTCTTTGAATGCGGGCGAAGAGAAACTCACTTTTTCTGTGGTCTGGAAAATTGATAGAAATGGAAATATCGTTGAGGAGTGGTTCGGGCGAACAGTCATTAAATCTTGTATTAAACTTAGTTATGAATTGGCACAGGATATGATTGACGACCCAAATAAGAAATGGAAAGAATACGAATTGCCTCAAATCTATGGCAAATGGAAATATACAGATATTTCTCAATCCGTTAATTTACTTAACAATATTGCAATCAATTTAAGAAAATATCGGTTCGAAAGGGGAGCCCTAAAGATTGATAAACTTAAGTTACAATTTGTTTTGGATAAAGAGTCGGGCCTTCCGGTAGCCTTTTCTCCTTATGTTTATCGCGATTCTAATCGATTGATAGAAGAGTTTATGCTTTTGGCGAATATGGCGGTCGCACATAAAATATATAATACTTTTGAAGACAAAGCTTTTCTTCGATGTCATCCGCCGCCATCTGAAGACGCTCTCAAGGATTTTATAACTTTTTGCAAATATAATGGTTTCGAAGTCGATACTACTTCTTCTTTAACTCTACAAAAGTCATTGGAAGTGTTAGTTAATGACGACCTCAACATATCACGAGTTGTGGCCCATTATTTGCTTAAATCGATGCAAACGGCGCAATACATATGTGTTGGAATGCAGAGTGAATTTTCATCGTTACATCACTACGCACTGAATGTACCGCTTTATACTCATTTCACTTCTCCGATCAGACGTTATGCCGATGTAATAGTTCATCGACTCCTGGCGTCGGCCCTCTCTTATCGGAAAGACATCGGAGATTCAGTTCAGGATTTGTATCGATTGGCTCAACGCTGTAACGATAAAAAGTTAAGCTCACGATTAGTGAGTGAAGGCAGCGCTAAGTTATTCCTTTACTCTTTTATTAAACAAATCGCTAAAATGAATACAAAGGCTATAGTGATTCAGGTCTACGATCACTCCTTTGATGTTTTGATTCTGAGTTGCGATCATATCTGTAGAGTATATTTGGATCAGTTATCTCTCAAACAATTTATTTTTGAAACAAAAAGAGGTAAAAACCAATTGATTATTGAATGGAATGACCCTAAAAACAAGGAAAAGACAGTTCAGCAAACAATCAGTTCTTGTCTTATAGTAAATGTCCAGATCTCTGTCAATGACGACGACTCATCCAAATTGAATGTAAGTCCCAATCAATGAATTATAAAATAATTATAATTTATATGTTTTAAGGCTATTCTTCAACATCCGAACGGAATATTTTATAGAAAAGATATTACTTCGAATACTTTCATTGAATCTTAAAATGAGTTTTAGTTTAATTTATTTTATTTAAAAATATATTTTCATTTATTTAAATGGTTTTAAAATCTGATATATTATCAAATTCAGTGTTATATAAATGATTGTATAAATATTTTCTAATGTTTAATGAATTTTGTTTTTGTTTTAATTCTCTATTTTTCATAAATTTTGGGAATCAAACGAATTATACATTAAATAAATAAAATAAATTTATAAATAAATCGTAAATTTAATGAAAAGTTTGACAAAAAAAACTTAGTTTTAGAAATATTTTTATTTGAAAAAATTCTATAAAATATAACTAAAGGCACAAAAGATTTGTGACAAACCATTCATTATTATTGTATTTATATTATTCTTTGGTAAACAAAAAATTTAAATAAAACTTTTGGTCTAAAAATGGAAACAAATTTTAATCGATTTATGAATCGATTGTTAAACAAATGCATAAAATTCTTTATAAAATCAATGATTTAATTATTATTATTATTAATGTTTTGATGAATTCCTTTTAAAATCGATAAAACATATAAATTAATAAAATTATGATTCTGTGAAAGGGATATCCGATTGTTTGGGTGGGGCTAACCCTTCAAAATTAATTTTGTCCCCATATTTGGCTAAAAATAGAAGAGTAAATACACCCAAAAGTATTCCGATATTCTGTAAGAGAAGAACCTTAAATGTTTGGCTAATGCCCTGAAGACGAGCCCTTTCGAGAGCAGCACTGAGTTCTCCCATCATATCTACCAGTGCGATATACAGAAACATACCGCCCGCCAAAGCAAAAACATATGGCGAGGCATCGGCTAAATCTCCTAAAAGAATGCCAAAGGCCAATCCCAAATAGCATGTGCAAGCTGATATAAAATTATATCCGAGCGCTTCTCTCATTGTCATTCCCGATGCGATCAAAACAGCGAAGTCTCCCAATTCGTGTGGAAATTCTTCACAAATGACGGCCACAGAAATAGAAATGCCTTCGAGAATACTTTGAGAAAAAGCGGCGCCAATTGTAATGCCATCAATAAAGTTATGGAGACCATCACCAAAAATAATCATCCAGGCAACAGTTGCTATTTCCGTTCTTTGATCCCCTCCGTGGGAGTGGCCGTGTCTTAGATTAAAAGAATTGCTTCGACTCCTTTCTCTTGCAATTGTATCCAGAATTAGAGATTCTGATCGACTTTCAGCCATATCTCGATTTTGGTGTCCATCACAAGTGAATTCTTGTTCGCATTCTTTTCCAAACTTTTCAATAATAATTTTCTCATTGTCTGAGTTATCGTTGTCTTTGTCTATGCCTTTGGGAACACCATTTGGTGCGTCAAAATCAAGGTCTTTAAAATAGACCTGTCTGCAATCAAAACATTTTACATTTAAAAATCGTGTTCTCTATGGATGTCATCAAATATATGTAATAAAAATCACAATTAGATTAAAATACAATTTTTAATCTTAAACTGAGATATCAAACAATTTTAAAATACTTAAAACTCTGAAATAAATAAAATAATTATCGAATAAAAAGGATTTTAAAAAATAATTTTTTAAATAATTTCGTACTTTTGGTGAAATTGTGGCTGGAGATCAGCACTGGTACAGGAAGGGATGGCCTCAATATTAAGTTTTTTCTTTCTTCTAAATTCAACCACCATTTTCATAATACGTTCGGACCAAAAGAATAGATAAATACCACCAAAAATAATAAGTGCTTTCCATAGGTATGCGTGAGAGCCATCACTCGAAAGATTAAATGCCTGAGGAATCAAATGAAATATTGCAGAACCGACTAAACTTCCGACGGCTAACCCTTCAAAAAGAGTTAACATCACTTCATAAGTGCTTTTTGTCAGAAGTGGGAGAATTGCGACTCCGATTAGGGAACAGAAGCTGACAATAGTTACAAATAATATGCCAAAACCCCAAACAGAACCCGAATTGGGTCTATTCAAGGCTTTATTGTGAGTCTCGCGCTGTTCAATACATTGATGTTCTTGAAGTTGAAACAGAATTAATGGACACAATCTAACTATGGATTGACTCAAAAGGAGTGAAACTGGTTTTGAAATGGGAGTATCGATCAGTTCTATTAACTGTTTGGGAGACTTACATCCCGTCGCGGCTTCGCATAAGTTTTTAATTTTATGGATCGACATCTTTGGCTGCCATTTGTTAGTTATCTTATCGTCTAAGTTATCACAGCTTCTAATTGTGGTATCGATTGGCGGAAGAGAAGAATTAGTGATATGTTGTATCAGTTTATTGTCTTTCAAGTTCTCAATAAATAACAATAATTTGGATTCGATGTCATTGTCATTGTCTTCATTGAAATCAAAGTCCATTTTATCGGTTTTGTAGTTATTTTGAAAATAATTATATTTCCACAAAAGAAAATAAGTCAATACTTCCATGTCTTGTAAAGAATTGAGGGTCACTTTATGTTCACCGACTCTTTGCTTACAGTCAACAAAAGACAAGACAAATGTCACCACAAAAGTCATCGTTAATATCATCACAAATCCTCTTATAATGAAATTCATTTTTTCGGACAACTGTTCAGTCGATCGCTTTTAAGACAAAGAAATATGAATTTCATTGAATTGAAGTAAAAACGAGGAAACAATTGAAGTATAAATAATGAAAAATCAATGAGAAATCAATGCAATCGATGTTAACTCTCATTCACTTTGATTTCAATATTTAACTTATTTTCAAACGAAGATAATTGTAATTAATATTAGCCCTAAAGTTATCTTTTCTTTAAAGACATTTTTATCTTAAAAGATATGAAGGGATGTCTTACACTTAACCGCAAATCAATATTTATTAAAAGCTCTCAAATCAGAGATTAAAACACAATTTATAAGTGCTTTCATTGCATTTAATTATTAAATCATTTGTTTATCAGAAAGATATCGATTTTCAAAAATTTATTGCAGTTTATTGTCAGACAATTCATAAAACGACAGAAACTTATAAATGAGTTAACATTCAATAAAAGGTTTTCTCTCAAACACTCATTTCATCCAAAATTATGGTTTTGTTGGCATTTCTGACAAAATGCCAATCATTTGAATCAAAACAAATGTAAACCAAATTCAATGAACAACTTTTCCAATAAGACTTTAATCGCCATTTGATTACTCTTTAATAATCTGTTTATCACTTGAATATCGATTTGTTTTCAAGAATTGCACACAAATTATATTTTAATATTAATCTATTTTTGAGTCTATTTTCCAATGAAAAACTAAATACAAACAATCATTGAATCACATGTTTAACACATTTATGCAATCCTTTCAAATCATAACACTTTCTCTCACTTTAGACGTCATTTATAGTAGTCTTTCCATTTCAAGTATAAATGTTTAAACTATGGGTAAAATATGTATATCCGACGGCTCCTCCCTTAAGACTTGTGACGTAATGAGAGAGTTGTCATACTTTCAGACAACTCTTAATGGCAATAATAATAAGTTATTGGATTGTCATTCTTCGTACAAAGGAGGAGCCCTTCGATATTCCTATCTTACCCGGAGTTTATATAATATATTTAAAAGCCTCTCTTGTACTTATCTTAATGTAAAAGTCAATAAGCAAGGTAAATTCTTGTAAAGTATAATCTTTTTAAAAGTTTGAAGAATTGTCTAAAGATCTAATCGGTTGTATTAAATCTAAACGAATTAACTTTAATTTAGATTTAATTAAATAATGTTTCGGTTTTATCACAAAAAGTCATATTTGTTTGATTGTTGTGTTGTCTTATCAATAATATCAGAGTCTACATAGGTATACCTTGTTCATTTTTTTTCGATTCAAAGATAAAATACTTGAATTGAAGACAATTCAGGCTTTTATTTTGTTATTCATTATATGAAAAAATATTGAATATATATTTACCTTTTATTTAACGTTTGGTCAAATGTTAGACTTCTTTACTATTGCTTTAATTAATAAAATCGTTAATTAATCAAAAATATTTTGTAGTAAAAAAAACTTTAATAATTTTTATATTGATTTCCAGTCTTCAAATTTAATTAACCATTTAATCTTCAAACTTTATTTATAATAATCACAAAATATTACAAAATTTATCTTGTTTAAAAACTTTTTGCACTAAATTTATCTTGCCAATTTCACGGAAACAGATACCCATTCGCCGAAAATTATTTATAAAATCAATTCTTTGAATTCTAAGCTTTCCAATGAGACCAAGATCATTTTAATATGCCACTGTTTATAAAACTTGTTTTCTTCTCAGACAATCACTTTAGTCACTAAAAAACTAAGATTTAAATATATTACAAAATATCAGTGAATCCATTACTAAACACTCATTTCTTCAATAAATATCCAAAACAAATGACTAATTATTTTCATTGAAATATTTTAATTAGAAATAAAAACATTATTTTTAAGAATTCTATAAAACTTAAGAGTCGAGAGTTGATAGTCGAGGATCAAAGTTCTATGTTTGAGAAGATGTCTATTTTTATAAATATTGTTTAGAGACAAAAATTATCAAATATTCTTAAGCTATGAATCATAACTTAAATCATAAACTTTTTTCTATCATTTTTTTATAAAAAATAGTTTTCTCTTTCTTTTTGTGTTTTTTATTATTAAAAGTCTTTTAATGGTTTTTGATGTTTTATTGATTAAATAAATGATTATAATTTCAAATAAAATCAAATGTTCACAACTGGTGTTCAACATTTGGAGACTTATTTTAAATGAAATGAATTATGAAATAAACTAAAATCATTGAATACATGTGTTTTCATTCATTAAAAGCAGAAATTTTGACAAAAAGCGTCTCTTATTAAAAGTTTTGAAAGTTTCTAAACAATTGAATGTAATTAACAAAATGTAAGGAAAAATTTAAAGCATTCTTATAAGAGTGGCTGAACGTTAAGGGGGTGTGACTTTCCCACGATTCCAGAAGCAGCCCAGACTTGATTGCAAGACTGGCTCAGGGCTGGGCTCACTTTTCTTTGAGAAATGGCTTGCGGTGTCTGTAGTGCATAGCTTTGAGTCAGATGCGAAGCCACGCGTCTTTGACCACCCACTGCTTACTGATATCACACTTTACCACTAAGAAAATGTTAAACTTCTAAATTTACCATTCATTGAACTCTTCGAGTACCAGATCTGCCGAAAGAGTTTCACATCAAATAATATATAGTCTTCATTACAATTCTTATCTTTAAATCTTTGGTTTGCATTAAATATATTTAATGAAAGCCTTAATAAAAGTTCTTAAGAGTGACCACAATCTTAACAAATCTTCAATATTAAAGTCAAATACTTAACCATTTCGTTGTCATATCTTATATTGAGATAAAACTTGTTGTAATCGCCTTAAATTTAGGTTCAAATTCTTTAAAATATCTCAAAGTTTTTATAAATGATTTTCGATTTCTTCTAAAGTTTTTGTAAAAGTTTTTCAAAAAGTTTGACTTTTGTATGGCTTTTGTATGATTTTGTATGACTTCCTGTTAAACTAATTCCAATTCTTTTCAAACAATTAAATTAAATAATATTAGTGTAAATGTAATGAAAACGTTTGCATATATTGTTAGAGATTGAGAACTGATTAAAGTCTAATAATTAGTAAAATTATCGCTTTAGAGTTCCCACACTTCACAACTCAGGACATAACTGACAATATGTTAGTCAAACGATAATAGGATTCATTCATATTTTGCAGTCAATTTTCAAATTTTAGGCGAATCTTATTATAGGTTGTGATCACTCATAAGTTGTTCTGATGTGAACCTAAAGTAAGTTCTGAAGTCACGCATCGCAGATATCGCAGGAATTAAAGGAAATTATTGTTACAATTGAGAGGAGACTCCACATAATAGTAGGCCTCGGATTCACTAATTTATTCCAATAGTTTATATCACTCTATAGAGTGTTATAAACTTTTACCGTTTTTTTATTAAGAAATTCTTGTTTTTTTTTTGTTAAAAATAGTTTTATTCAAATATATATTTCACTGAATTTCTAATTTATATCAAAATATTATCGAATTATTATATAATATTGCATTCATTTAATAAATAGTTTACAATAAATATACTTTTATGAAAGGCTTTGGGTTCTTATATGAAAGAAATATTACAAAATATGTTATTATGATTACATAAATTATTGCTAAATATTGTAAAATTAAAAAAAATAATTCTGATATGTATTTAACGAAAGGTTGCATTCGATTGAATGACATTCAAAAATAAGGCACTAATGAACGCCAATTATTTGGTTATTAATAAAGAAAATAAATCTCTCAATAATTCTCTCAAATAATCTCTAGAAAAGTGATTACATTCATTGAGGAACAATTCTTAACAAAACATTTGGAGATCCGTCTGAAAGCCGTATTCATTGCGTACAACACTTAGAGATCATTAATAGAGAGAACAGATTTTGATATTAATTAACATTTTTTTAGTAAACTTTACAATATTTGCAAATGAGATCGAGTTCTGAGTTTATGATTGCTTTTGAAGGAATGGTCACCACTACAGGTCACTATGAGTACTGGTATCACCACTACCAGTGCTACTTCCACTACCAGGGCCTCCAAACGCTGTCTCCATTAAGATTTGAATTGATTTGATTTGTTGGCGGTTCGAACACCATATCGATGTCGTGTTCACTTCCGGATGGACTCAATTGTTCGCTTCCAACAGAGCTTCCGACGGGACTGATTGAACTCTGACCCAACGGAGAATCGAGGCATGAGTTGCGACTCCACGAACCGATTGATTGTCTGAACATAAGTCCAGAAGAATGGTTTGATAGGTTGTGATTGAAATTGTTATGAAATGGGAGTAAAGTTGTGTTGAGTGGAGGAGAGCACTGATGGAGTGGTAATGAGAATGTAAAGTGTGAGGAACCGGTAGAAGTGGCCGATGACGGAGGCGTTTGTAGATTATGTTTGCCATCAATTGTCATCGGGTTTGACATAAGTGGTGAAGAAATGTTATTATTGATGTCATTTGAATTGTTGAGACCAGAACTCGGGAATATTCCGGCGGCGATGGCGGCCGCTGTGGGTAAAGGGATCTGTACATGAAGTGGGGTATTGGCCGAAGCAAATGGAGAATCATTGGGAGGAATCATTCCGGGAAATGCACTCCCAGTTCGAGACTGATTAGTGTATGAATTGGAGGCCATATTTGCAGCCGTATTAAGACTTGTGACACAAGCGTTCAAATGATTGAGAATTCTTTGTCGGAGACTATTGTCGACCCCATCGACGCGACCGATATATCGACTGACTTCAGTGGCGCACTCATTGAAACCGGCTCTGTATTTGTTTAGAACACTTGGATCAGTTGAAATGGCAGAAGCCATTTGTTGTCTCTGAACATTCTGCAGATGACGAACAGTCATCTCAAGAATATCTGCTTTTTCCAGCTTTGAGTGTCGCGACGGCTATAAGAAAATTAAGGATTTCTTTAAGTATTTGTTTTAAGAGATTTTTGGTTCAAATAATTATTAGAGGAGACAATTGTCGACACTTACGTCTTTATTGAGTGCGTCCAGAATCAAGACTTTGAGTTCATTCAAACTATTGTTAATTCGAGCCCTCCTTTTCTTTTCCATAATTGGTTTTGTGGCCTAAAATTAGATAAAAATTCATTAGTTTTGAACGAAAATCAATGAAAAAAGTTTTAATGACTTACTCTTCTGTGTTCTGATGTCTTTGAGACCACTTTTCGCGGAACTTCTGTTGATTGAGAGTCAACAGTGGCTGACATACTGGCAGTCATTCTATTAGTTTTGATTCAATTTATTTAAAAACTTTAAAAAAGTTTTCTAAAAAAGGAATATTTGCTGAGAGTTTAGGCAAAACTTTTGAAGTGAACAGTTTTAGTGTTGGAGACACTATGAGAGCCCAGTTCTGATTCTTAACTATTTTCAAGTAAGTTTTGGTGTGTTTATGACATGCGTGATGTGCACCGGAGGGCCATAAGAAGAAAAGCAGAGAACAGTATTTTATCAGAAACTGTTGATTCAATAGTTGGGGGAAGAAATACACGCTTATGGTTGTTGTGCTTTAGAGGGGATGACAAGTGAGGGGACGATAAGTTTTAGTGTGGGAATGTGTTTAGTGTTGGCATTTATAGTAGGCATGAGGTCAGCAGTGAAGTGAAGCGCGCGACTCAGCACTAAGTTCTTGGGAACGGTTCACAATTCACTTTCCCACGAGTTTTGAAGCAGTGGAATGAGATCTACACCTGTAGTTGTAGGATGACTATACTCACACACTCACACACACACCACATGCACCCAACCAGCCATCAAAACGTAATTGCATCTGCTCTCACGAGATTCTCACGCCAGTACTCGAACTACACTACAATTCCAGCACTGATGCAAAGGAATGCTTTCCTCCACTGAAAAAACAGTAATCACTATCAGAGAGTAGTTCGAGCGCTGGATGAGTACGCGTGCCACAAGTGCCACAATCATATTACTCGCTTGTGATTGGCTGCACAGCCCGTGGGAAAAGCGTGGCCGACAATTTCAACAGTGAAGAGTGAATACTAAGACAGGCTCTCAGAGCTCAGACCAAAAGAGAGTGCAAATGCTCTGCATTAATGTTCTGCAATGGAATGCATTACGATATGAATGTATTACTTGTGTCTACACTATATATATGTCTTTTCCATTGTATTACTTTATCATTGCATACATCGATCCAAAAGATGGTAAACAGTATATGCCTTAAATTCGTGACACCAGTTATGAGCAAATCATCCAAACTCTGACTGCAATCCCAACACTTTTTCTTTGCTTTTTATCTTTACTTTTGTGCACTTTTTAAAAAAAATTCTCTTTTTTAATGGTATTTGCAATACATTCAAAGTATAAGACATAAATTGATAGATATTTTTGCAAAACTTATTTCCTATCATTTAATTTGTGAAAAAAACATAAAACTTGTCCACTCAATGAAAAACTGTTTTCTTTTAACTAACCTATAATTAGATAAAATTTTTAATAACTCTTTAATTAACTCATTAATGTTTATCATAGGTTTTCTTAAAATTGATCAAAAAATGTCAAATTAATAGCATTTCATTAAAGATTAGTATTTGTGGAGAAAATTGATTCAATTTTACAAATTTTGTTTAAAAGGGATAATTTGAAAGTAATTTTGGATACCATTTAATGTTTTGAACTCTTAAGTATTGGAACGAACTATAATTAATGAATAATTTGATTACTTTTTTCTCAAACGCTTTGAAATTCCACTGAAATATAAAAAAAGTGAACATTTTTTGGTGAAAAAGTAATTGAGGGCATACATGAAGCTCTTGATGTTACGCCGACAACCGTTTGATTTCATACAATTAGTGAACACAACGGCGGAAATGAGCGCTTCGGAGAATTTACAACTAAATTGATTGAAACTGAATTTCCTCATTAATATAACATTAAAATAACTAAAAACGAATGTAAATTGTCATAAGAATGACAATACTTTTATAAAAATGGATTCACACAAAAGTTGCTTTTATTGGTGTTGAACGCTATCACTTAATTTCTAAATTATAGAAAACTTGAATTTAATTAACGCTTCATTTCATATATTAATTAAGAGACGGTTTAAAAGACGATCCAAAAGACATTCAAATGAAATAAAATTCTATAAATTTTGGTTTATTTCAGGGAATCAGGAAATGAGCCGTTTTTGAAGTTTTATTCATTTTTTAGATAACATTTTGTTTTAATTTGAACTCAAATCCATTTCGATTAACACTAAAATTTGGTTCATTTCGTATTCTAAAGAATAATATAAATATTAAAATATATTTATAATAAATTTAATATTAAATTATATTAGATTTAAAAATAAAATAATTAAAATTAAGAGTAATTCAATCGAATAAAAATTAATGCAAAAGTTTTTATATGAATAGCAATACTTATTTTCAAAGGAAATATACATAATTTGTTTATTAATGAAATGAAATATAACATACATATGTATTACAGTAAAACCTCTATAACTAAACCCAAGTCGGGAAATAGAAAATTGGTCAACATATAGAATTACATGTTATGTTATTTCAAATGATTATAAAGCAAACTATTTAATAATCAGTTATTTCTTTGAAAATAATAATCTATTGGTCGGAATTAAAGGTTTTCTCTTTTAATATTAATTAAAGCATTAAAACACTCTTTATTTGATTTTTGATTAAATTTCGGGAATCTCTAAATGATTGAATAAATTTGTGATCAATTCTTTGATTCGCTCATATTTACACTTTTTGATGCTTTTGTCTTAAATGTGGATCAATTGTTTTAATCATATAATTTTCATACTCTTTTATAATTTTCTTAACATTTGATTTAAATCTTATATATTTTATAAATTGATCTTGGTTAAACTGTCCACTACTATAATCAATAATTAAAAACTTTTTCTTTCAAAAATGCAATTCCTTTGACTCTTTTTTGGCATTTTTAGTACATTAG